>VNKF01002316.1:0-69273 GCA_008044355.1 Drosophila lacteicornis
ATATCGCATGGGACCGCGTGGCGCATTACTTTTTGTCTACCTAAAGTTTAAAAATGTGGAATTTTTAGCAAATTTTTTGTATTTGAAAAAATTTTATTTATAAAATTGAAAGTTATAATGTTAAAAAAATATTTAAAAAATAGTTAAATATATTATCTTAGAGATTGCATAACTGTTTTGGCGTATATTTTTGATTAAGGAAGCAATTTTATTATTCAAAATGCTCAAAAAAAAAGGAATTTTATTACTTTTTTATAGACACCGAAAATATATTGCAAGTTTGACAACCGATTCCTCAGCCTCTGTTAGGTTGAGGAGAAAAATGTATATACGGTTAAATGCAGAATTTTATGTATTAACAAAAAAATTTATTCAAAGGTATCAAACGCAAAAATCGTTTTTTGAATTAATCGCCACTTTTCGGGTCCAATACCCCACTGTGCGGCGTTACGGTTTTTATGTCCATTGGAAAATGGCGCATTAGCGGCATAAAACGGGCCGTAAGCATTAGGGCCAAAATCCTTTAAGCACAGCCAACAAACACACACACGTTCGCACAGTCACAAAATGCTTTTAGGCGCGACTCCGTTTTATTATTTACCGAGGAGCCGCAGACACAGGTCCTTTGGGTCCTCACAAAGTGGGCGGTCGAACCACTCCACTTCCAGGCGGGCTGTCCATCAGGAATAGCGTTTAATGGGCCTTTAATCGCTTTCGCATAAATTTTCTCGCGACTTTGTAATAAACCTGGGATATTTTAAGTCTTCTCTCCCCCGTTACCTCTGACATTTTCCGCCTGGGGTCCCGATTTTATGTTAGTTTCATTGAGTTTACGCATGATTTGATTCCTGCACTTGCCGGGCTTAATTAAAGGCGAGACTCAAAGGAAAAGGGGCACCAGGCGCAAGTCGTCTAGCAAATCATCAGCACCCACTCAGTCAACAGAGTCCTTGTTTCCTGTTTGCAGACGGGCTTGGATTTCAATTAGAAGGGCAAACAGAAGTTGAATGAAGTGAAAAAAGTGTCATCAGAAGGAGCCAACACCTGGCAACAGTTTACTAACTGGATTTAATGTGGCCCTAAAGAGAATTTTATTTCTAGTGGCTTCAAATATTTAAGGAAAATTATTAAAAAGTTAATATATAAATATTCAATACATATGCACAGAATTAGCCCCAAAAAGGCTTTAAAGCAGAGCTGCTCTGACAGTGCCCCCAGTGTCACACTGCCTGAACTTGGGACACTCTACTACTATTACTATTAAGCCCAGTATATTTGTCTAAATAAACATTATTTAATCAGCATAAATGAGTCAACCGCTCCACAAAATATAATAAAGTGCAGACTGTCTACGCGTGTGTTTTGAGTACATTCGCCAAGTGCGTTCAGTTATTTTTGTGATTACGCGTCCAACCATAACAAGATAATATTGATACCGTCCCGCTCTCTTTAGCATTACAAAGCATTTTACCGGCATGGACTTCTATTTATTTATCATTTCTGTTGTGATCGTTATATTCCAAAACAAGAGAACTGAGCTTCATAGAGCGAGAGCTTCGTTAATCAAAAAAGCTTTCATTCACCTCTAAAAGCCTCGGCAAACACTTAATAGTTATTATTGGGCGTTGTACGAGGGCAGACGGTTATGGTGAAGAATTCGGAAACCAAATATTATTTATATAAAAAAAATTATAGTAGAGCTTCTGCCAAAAATTCAGACACTCCAAATTAGAAATCTGTGTGCTAATCGCTGACCATGTTGTTAACACTCGCCCTATTGGGCGTTATCTTGGCCCTGGCCTATAATTTCTACCACAACACCTATACCTATTGGACTCGAAAAGGAGTGCCCCATGAGACTCCCCTGCCACTGCTCGGCAACATGAAGGGAATCGGAACCAAGTATCACTTCCGTGACATCAACCAGAGAATTTATGACAAGTTCAAGGGAAAGGCTCCCTTCACGGGATTATTTATGTTCTTCAAGCGAACCGTCATGATCCTCGATCGGGAACTCATCAAGCAGGTGCTTGTCAAGGACTTTCATAACTTCCAGGATCGTGGCGGTTTCAGCAATAGCCGTGACGATCCTCTGACAGCTCATCTCCTGACCCTAGAAGGCGAGGAGTGGAAATCAATGCGACAGAAGCTGACTCCGGTCTTCAGTTCCGGAAAGATCAAGCACATGTCTGGAGTGGTTGTGGAGGTTGGTCACCACCTAGTAGATGCCATGGATAAGTCTGTGAAAGCTGCTTCAGTGGACGATGGGGATGTGGAGATCAACGATATCTGCGCCCGCTTCACAACGGATGTGATTGGATCCTGCGCCTTTGGACTGAAGTGCCACAGCCTCCAGGATCCCAATGCAGAGTTCCGGAAGAAGGGACGCATGATCTTCGAGAAGCCCCGCCACTCGATGCTGGTGACCACATTCATGATGACCAATCCCAGCTTGGCCAAAAAGCTGCGGATGAAGATGTTGCCAGATGATCTCACTGAATTCTTTATGGGTGCAGTAAAGAGCACCGTCGATTATCGTCTTAAGAATGGTATAAAAAGGAACGATTTCATTGATCAGTTGATTGAGCTCCGGGCCGAGGACCAGGAAGCGACTAGGCAAGGCAAGGGAGTCAATCTCTCCAAGGGCTTGACCCTGGAGCAAATGGCCGCCCAATCCTTTGTGTTCTTTTTTGCTGGCTTCGAGACCTCCTCGAGTACGATATCCTTCTGCCTGTATGAACTGGCTCTTCAGCCGGAGATTCAGGATCGAGTGAGAGCAGAGATTGAGAGTGTTCTCAGCAAAGTGGAAGGAGGAGAGATCACGTACGATGCCTTGGCCGAGATGACCTACCTGGAGCAGGTTGTGGCTGGTGAGTAAGAGATCTTAAGAGGCTATTTCTTCTCTAATAAATGTAGTAGAAAGTCTATAAGTTTCTGATATAAATAACTTAAATCTCCTTCTTCATATATCCCTTAGAAACCCTTCGCAAGCATCCCATTATTCCTGGACTTATTCGCAATACAATTGAGAACTACAAGGTTCCCAACACAGACCACATCATCGAGAAGGAAACTACGGTGCTGATTCCTGTCCACAACATCCACCACGATGCGGATATATATCCCAATCCCGAGAAGTTCGATCCCAGTCGTTTTGAGCCGGAGGAAATCAAGGCTCGTCATCCATTTGCCTATCTGCCCTTCGGTGATGGTCCTCGAAGTTGCATTGGCTTGCGGTTCGGGAAATTGCAGACCAAAATTGGCATCGTCTCTCTTTTACGACATTTTAAGTTTGGAGTCTCGAAGAGGACAGAGGTTCCTTTGATAATGGACATTCGAAGTCCCACACTGACCTCCAAGAATGGCATTCACCTGAAAGTGGAGCGGATCTGAACACTTGATTCATAGAAAATAAAGGCCTTAATTTCACTCTTGTGGATTTAGGATGAAATATGAATAAATAAAACTAAATGTAATCATTACTTGCATTTAATTAATGTTATTACTATATACAAAAATATTTGAAATATATAAAATATGAAGAATATATTACACAATATTTTTTTTATTAGTTCTCCCATCATAAATTATTATGTCGTAGGTCTTTAATATTTACCCATAGCGAGTACATTTGCATCAGCCATTTTTGCGATTACGACTGTTGCCATAAACAGATAAAGTTCATACTTTCTCGCTCCCAACGGCGTTATTTATATATAGCATTTAGCCGGCATAGCGACCCTAAATAATCTATTTGTTTTGTGCTAATCTATCAGTTTTGTTGTGATCGTTATATTCGAAGAGATGAGCGATATAGCGAAAGCTTCAGTAATAAATAAAGCTCTTCAGATCTTTATAAGCCTCTTGCTTCCACATAAGTACAGCAGTTTTCATCGTGCTTTCTACAAGTGAAGAACCGAATAAATATAAATATAGTAAAATAAGTTTATACCTATAGTAAAGTGCTTAGGATTTATATTTGGTTCACTATCAGACCTATTTCGATCACTTTATTCCAGTGCAAAGTAAACATTAAATCGTTGAGCTTTTTCCCATAAAGAACTTGTGCTATTTGACTTTAAGTTCAGATATTGCTGCGTAGAAAAGTATCGCTGACCATGTTTTTTGCACTCGCCTTGGTGGGTGTGGTCTTTCTTTTGGCCTATAATTTCTACCATAACACCTATACCTATTGGGCCAGGAAGGGAGTGCCCCATGAGACTCCTCTTCCGCTAATTGGCAATATGAAGGGAATTGGAACTAAATACCATTTCCGAGACATCAACCAGAGAATCTACGACAAGTTCAAGGGAAAGACTCCGTTCGCCGGAATGTTTTTGTTCCTCAAGCGAACCGCCATGATCCTCGAGTTGGACCTCATCAAGCAGATCCTAATCAAGGACTTTCATCACTTCCAAGATCGTGGCATCTTCAATAATCCCCGTGACGATCCCTTGACTGGCCACCTTCTTACCCTAGAGGGCGAGGAGTGGAAATCGATGCGGCAAAAGCTGACCCCGGTCTTCAGTTCCGGAAAAATCAAGCAGATGTCAGGAGTGGTCGTGGAGGTGGGACACCACCTAGTAGATGCCATGGATAAGTCCGTAAAGGCCGCCTCTGTAGACGATGGGGATCTTGAGATCAAGGACCTCTGTGCCCGCTTCACAACGGATGTGATTGGATCCTGCGCCTTTGGGCTGGAGTGCTACAGCCTCAAGGATCCCAATGCAGAGTTCCGGAAGAAGGGACGCATGATCTTCGAGAAGCCCCGCCACTCCACATTGGTGCAAACCTTCATCTTCACCAATGCCAAGTTGGCCAAAAAATTGAGAATGAAGGTCTTGCCAGATGATCTAACCGAATTCTTCATGGGTGCAGTGAAGAGCACCGTCGAGTATCGCCTCAAGAATAATACAAAAAGGAACGATTTCATTGATCAGTTGATCGAGCTCCGGGCTGAGGACCAGGAAGCAGCTAGGAAAGGCAAGGGAATCGATCTTTCCCATGGATTGACCCTGGAGCAGATGGCTGCCCAGGCCTTTGTGTTCTTTGTAGCAGGATTCGAGACCTCCTCCAGCACTATGGCCTTCTGTCTTTACGAGCTGGCTCTTCAGCCGGCCATCCAGGAGCGGGTAAGGGAGGAGATTGAAAGTGTCCTTAGCAAAACGGAGGGAGGAGAGATCACCTACGATGCCTTGGCTGAGATGACTTATCTGGAACAGGTGTTGGCTGGTGAGTAAGACCCAAGAGACTCTCCTTAAATCATTCACCTTAATTGAGTATCTCCTCCAGAAACCCTTCGCAAGCATCCCATTATTCCCCAAATACTGCGCGACACCAATCAGAGCTACAAGGTTCCCAGCACGGATGTGGTCATTGAGAAGGGAACTTCTGTGCTGATCCCAGTTTATAACATCCACCATGATGCGGATATATATCCGCAGCCAGAGAAGTTCGATCCCAGTCGCTTTGAGCCGGAGGAGATCAAGTCCCGTCATCCATTCGCCTATCTTCCGTTTGGTGATGGTCCCCGAATTTGCATTGGCTCTCGTTTTGGCAAAATGCAGGCCAAGATCGGCATAGTCTCCCTGCTGCGACACTTTAAGTTCGGAGTCTCGAAGAGAACGGAGATTCCTTTGGAACTGGACACTCGCAGTCCCACTCTGAGCTCCAAGCATGGCATTCACCTGAAAGTGGAAAGGATCTAAGGAGAGCATTTTTTGTACTAGAAACTCTTTTGAATTTTTTGCACGATAATAATTTGTATTGCTATTTCATTTCTGCAAGTTTTGAGAAAGTTTAACCCTAACGAATATGTTTTAATATTGTTTAAATGTCTGATTAAACTGTAACTATATTTAAATTGTAAATGTTCGACTAATGTAATGATTATATTCCCTAAACTAAATAAATAAAAACTTATAACACTTTGTACTACTTATAATGAAGCACTCTTGAAATCCTCTTTAAAACCACTTTAATAACGTCATACAGATATATAAATATATACTCTGATAATTTCATTCCCACAATATAAGAGAGACAAGAGACATAAGGCAGAGAGAACCAAGAGAACCCACAAAAGCTTTTCTCCAGCAAAGCACTGAGCAAGCTCCACTCCTACACTCAGTTGCCTTTCGATCGCGCTGTGGCCACCATGTCAACGCTCTTGATTCTCCTGATTGCCGTCTGCTTCCTGCTCTATGTCAAGCTCCGGCGGCACTACGCCTACTGGACCCGCCGGGGCGTGGCTGGTGAAATACCTGCATATTTCCTCGGAAACATGCGGGGCTTTGGCAAGAAATTCCACTGGACGGACATCAATCGCAGGATCTATACCAGGTTCCGCGGAAAGGAGCGCTACTGCGGCTACTTTACCTTCCTGAACAAGGCGCTGTTCGTCATGGACCTGGAGCTGATCCGGAAGATAATGATCGCTGACTTTGGCAGCTTCGCGGATCGCGGACTCTTCCACAATGTCAGGGATGATCCGCTGACGGGGAATCTGCTCTTCCTGGACGGACCCGAGTGGCGTTGGCTGCGCCAGAATCTGACGCAGGTCTTTACCTCCGGCAAGTTGAAGTTCATGTTCCCCAACATACTCCAGGTGGCCAATAAGCTGACGGAGGCGTGTCGCCTCCAGGTGGGCGAGATCGAGGCCAAGGATCTGAGCGCCCGCTTCACCACGGACGTCATTGGGTCGTGTGCCTTCGGGCTGGAGTGCAACAGCCTGGAGGATCCGAACTCGGAGTTCCGGCGCATGGGAAGATCGGTGAGCACGGAGCCGCTCCACGGGGTCCTCGTGCAGGCCTTCATGTTCTCCCAGCCGCAGCTGGCCAGGATGCTGCGACTGCGTCTCTTCCGGCCTGAGGTGAGCGAGTTCTTTCTGGAAACCGTGCGCCAGACCCTGGACTACAGGCGGCGGGAGAACATCAAGCGCAACGACCTGATCCAGCTGCTCATGGAGCTGGGCGAGGACGGCGGCAAGGAGGGCGCCCTGTCCTTCGAGCAGATTGCCGCCCAGGCCCTGGTCTTCTTCCTGGCCGGTTTCGACACCTCTTCCACCACCATGGCCTTCTGTCTGTACGAACTGGCCCTGAATCCCGACATCCAGGAGAAGCTGCGCAGCGAGATCCTGGCGGTGCCGAAGCTCACCTACGAGTCCTTCCAGGAGATGCCCTATCTGGAGCAAGTAGTGGCCGAGACCTTGAGAAAGTATCCCATCCTGCCGCACTTGCTGAGGCGCTCCACCAAGGAGTACGCGGTGCCCGATAGCGACCTAACCCTGGAGTCGGGCACCAAGATAATGATACCCATCCACAGTATCCACCACGATCCGGAGCTGTATCCGCAGCCCGAGAAATTCGATCCCAGTCGCTTCGATCCGGTGGAGATCAAGGCCCGGCATCCCTTTGCCTACTTGCCCTTTGGCGAGGGACCAAGGAATTGCATTGGAGAACGTTTTGGCAAGATGCAGGTGAAGGTGGGAATCTCCTACCTGCTGAAGGACTTCAGGTTCAGCCCTTCGGAGCGTACCCAGATCCCCATACAGTTCTCCAAGCGCATTTTTCTGATCGGCTCCGAGGAGGGAGTCCACCTGAAAATGGAGAGTCTTGCCGCACCCTAGGAACTGTCATTATAATATTTATAACCCTTTCGCTAATGGAATTCATAACGAAAATCGTTCTTATCTGAACGAAAACTGTGGCTCTAGATTGCATTAATTCCTAGATAAATAAATATATGTATTTACTTTGTTCACAACAAAGAACCATGTCCAATGACAAAAAAAAAGGTTTTCTCTCTGGAAATGTTTCTCTCGAAAGCTCTCTAATCAAAACAGAAATGAAAAGTAGAAAAACAAGGCAAAAACCACGTATGTTTTTCACATATACATAATAATTAGGTTCTCCTGAAGATTAGTTGCATAAAAACCTTATGGAATATTTTAGAACATTAATACATGAAATTATGTGATAATAATGATATTATAATTTTAATATTTATGTTCATGCGTAAAGTAAAATTATAAAGAATCATACCATAAAAGCTAGGTAATTAAAAAAGAAAAACATGACCTCCACCTTCATATAAATCGGAAACTTTCCTATAATTTAGGTACATTTTGGTAAAATGTAATTATATTGCTACCTTTATACTATTCTGTTTTAATAATATTAATATTACTAATAATAATTACAAATATTTATTATATTTAAAAGAGTGTTATCTTAATTTTGTGTTTAAGTTTATGAAAATAATTTTAATTTTAAAATTGCAATGTTTTTAAATAAAAGCTCATTGCAGCGCCCTCTATGGGTTGGTTCGATAGATGGAACAGCTGACAAGTGCCATCTCTAGGTAAGCCAATTTAGGCGGGAAATTATGTATATTTTGAATTTGTATTTTAGAACTATGGGACTTCTTTAGAAGTTTTTCGTCGTATTTTAAGATGGCTGTTAATGTGAATTTATAAAATAAAGGTAGAGATGCTCGACTAGAATATGATAATAGATGGGACGTCTCCAATGGACTCTAAATTAAGATGGTTAATGAGGTCGTTCGGACTTCCTCCTCCACAGTTAATCAGGTTATTTTTCTTTTAACAAGATTATAATACTTAAATAGGGAAATAACACCAACCAGTTGTTGGATTATGCTTTTCCTTAGGACCTCGGACTTAACTATGTACAAGCCATACCGGAAATGTTTTATGTAACCAAAAAGTTAATTGTCCTAGAGAAGATCCTAGCTCAAAATAAGCTTTTTTAAACTGTATCTTTACATATTTTAGTCTTAGTCACCCAAAGCTGATTTAATCTCTTTATAAATTAAGCTGAGAGGCAGTTCAAGTTGATTTTTTTTCGTACAAACTAATTTTATTAATAATACATACAATTCAGCTTATAGGTACAAAGAATGCCTGCACGCAAGCTGTCATTAAGGTTGCATTCAACAACACTCGGGAGAAGTTGAGTTAATAAGTTAATTGGTCTCGCTTCTGATTCTGATTCTGATTCTGACGACAATGGTATCCAATCTCAATGATGATCACAACGACAACGTCGACGCGGCTCGAGTACATCTGGAATTCTCGGGGGAGGGACGGAGTTTCGGGGGCTTCTATTGTACATAAATGTCTTAAGATTAGCAAGAGCAACTACTAGCACGACTCCTTGTTGCAGTCGACAAAGTTGCTGAACTCGGTGGCGTTGGGCGGGCCCTCACTGTACAGGTAGGTCACGGGCCACAGCCGGGCGGCGGCAAAGTCGCTGAGGCTCTGCAGGCCCCCGGGTCGCGGCGGATGCTGGCTGTACTCGCTGCTGGCCGCCGTCGCCGGCTGCGAGGGATGCGACGAGTGCGGATGCTTCTGCTTCTCCTTGGCACTGGGCAGACCCAGGTGGGAGTGTGTGGCCTGAGTGGCATTCTTCCCGGGGAAGTACCGGTCGCTGCACTTGCGCCACTGATCGAACTCATCGCCCACAAAGCACCTAGAGGGAAATAATAATAGAAATTATAAATTCCAGAGAGCTCCCATCATGTTTAAGGAAGGGCAACCTACCAAGGATAGTCGAAGCCCTTGCTGTACCCGCAGGGGTGATCCGCCTTGCAGCAGTAGTCCCAGGAGCCCACCTCGGAGGCGTCCGTCTCGCAGGAGTAGAAGCCCGTGACCAGGTTCTTCTCGCAGGGGCTGCTCCGGCGACAGGGCTTGCCGGACACGGTGTAGTGGCGCCAGGCCACGTCGCCTTTAGCGAACGAGAAGCGAATTTAGTGCGGTCATGATGGAAGGGAAAGATGGGGGATTTGCAAACGGAAACGGGAACGGTGGCATGCAAACTGGACGGTTAGTAGCTTTTGGGGGGATTCGTCTTTCGGTTATGCTGGGGGACTGTACATGCTAGTAAAACGTTATTTACACAACAATCTCCGCTACAAACTAATTACACAAACTAGGGCTAATAATACACAACTATCACTAAGCTGCTCCGGTTGGTTATTTACACTTGAACCGAGGTACAACAGGTTAGTAGACTGAGTTTACCAGGTTCCCGGAAGATGTCCATGCGCCGGTCGTTGTTAACCCGCGACCCGCCAATGGTGTTGACCTTGTCCCGGCACGTCCAGTCAAATGGATTCCAGGCAAACAGCCAGAAGTCACGCTCCTTGGTGTGCGTATAGTGCACGTCCTGCTTCAGTTCGGTCTGATCTAGGTCGGAGAGCTCGCAGTTGAAGGAGCTGGCATGGGAGCTGGTTGGAGGGATTAAAAAAAGGAGTAAAGGGAGTTTTTTTGGTCCTTAACCTACCCATAACTGAAGGCAAAGCACTTGAAGGGCGTCGTCTCCCTGAAGCGTATGCACTCCTTCTTGCAGGCCATCTCCGAGGGCACCGATATCACCTTCTTGATGGCCGGAGGCAGCAGTCTCGCGGGTGAACCATAGCCCAAATAGCAAACTTAAAGAGGTACGAGTTTCTTGTTAATTTTAATAGATTTTTTTAGAATTAAGTTACTTACGTTTCTTGTGCTTCTCATCCACTATAGGCTGGATCTCGCAGCCATGCCCATAGCTGGCTCGCTCGAAGATGTCAAAGGCCGCATCCAGGATCAAATGCCGCTCCTTGTCCATATCCCTCACTGGCCAATCGCTCAGCTGGCAGTTGTCAATGACCCCAGCATGCCGCTGCTGGCCATAACGGAAGGCAAAGGCCCGGCAGGTGAACTTCGTAGAGCGGATGCACTCCATCTCGCACTCGCCCACAGAACGCACAGTCAGGGAGTCGCGGACAATGGATTTGAAGAAGCGGGTGGCGTCAATAGCGCGGAAGAAGCACTCTGAAATAATTGATATTAATATTATTTAAGTTGATAAATATTTTAAATAAGAAATCCTTAAACTTACGAGCATTTCTGGGATCCGACAGAGCGGTACTAGGTCCAGCAGTGTCATGTCTTCTTGGCGGTGGCTGCCTGCACACATCCATATCATCTGCCATGGAGTAAATATCATAATCCCGATCCGGTTCAATGTCCACATAGTAGTCCAGCATATTGATGGGCCTGTCGCAGAGCATGCAGTTGTCCCTGCCCGCCTGGTTGTATCGATAGCTGAAGGTGTGGCAGATGAAGCTGGGCCGCTGGTCAGAGCACAGCCGCTCGCACTCTGTGAGAGTGGGCACATTGAAAGCATGCTTTACGGCTGTCTTGTGCAGCCGGAAGCCCTCGCTGGTCTTGGCCGAGCACTCTGTAAAGGATTGGGGAGTAAGAAGATATCCAAGTTTTTCTGTTAATAGAAGTACTAACCATCCTGTCCTGGTCTTCGCGTCCACTGCTGTCGGTAGTCATTACGCCGCCTTGGATAGTCATCCTCATAACCCGATCCCGGATAACTCAGCACCGAGTTGGATTCGCGATGGGGAGCCCCCAGTTGAAAGTAATTAAAGTCCTGCTGATCCTTGCGCCGCTGCGACTCGGTGAGACCCCAGTAGGAGGAGGATGACGACGAGGAGTGCTTGCTACTGCCTCCGTAGGTGCCACCATAGTGCCCCCAGTTATCCTCGCCGCCAATGAGGTAAGGCACAAACTTGTTGGGTTTCTTGTAGGATCCCGGTGGTGGACCAGGAAGTCCTGGTGGCCCTGCTCCGTCGCGATCGAGGTAGTTGTGCGCCGGACGACTTGGCGGTCGGTAGGGCGAGAAATCCGAGCCAGGACGATAAGGCGGACGGTACTTGTCAATGCGATCTGTTTCCGGACGCGGTGGCCTGTACGCTGAGCTGTCGTAGCCGGAGCTGCTCGGCAGTGTTTCCCAGCGATCCGGTCGGGATCCAATTGAGGGTCTATAGCGCGGTGGATCATGGCGATCCACGTAGGGATGCTCCCCACCATAGCTGCTTGGAGGCGTGTGGCCAAAGTAGCCGGAACTGGAGCCCGAACTCGAACCAGAGCCATGCGAGGAGAACTCAAAGGAGGACGCCGAGGAGGATGAGCTGTGGGAGCCGTGGTACTCCGAGGAGAAGGGCGGTCGGTGCTCATAGGAACCGCTGGAAGGCGGTCCGGAAGGACCACGATAGTGATCCACAGCCGTGCTAGTCGGTGGACGATAGTGATCCCTGTCCCTGTCCCTATCACGATCGCCATATCCTCCTGCTGCTCCTCCGCCTCCACTTGGTTTGAAGTACACGGGCTGACTGCTCACCGGACCCTTGGAGCAATCCTGGCAAGCACTCCTCCGACAGCTGCTGGGCGCATTGCGATCCCTCTCATAGTAGTCGTAGTCCGGGTGCCTCAGCAGGTTGGCATCCCTCCGATCCGGACTAGAGTAGAGGTCCATCTGGGCTAGCGGCATCTCGACCAGCTCGCAATCGCCCTGGCCATGACCCGACGGATCCAGCCGGTAGTTGAAGCCTTCGCACATGAAGCGTCGCTCCCGACCGCATTCCCGCATGCACTCCTCGACGCGCTCGCAGGAGATGGAGCGACGCACCCAGTGGGGCGCTATCCGTTTGCCGGCCAGGACGCGCCGGAAGCAGGCTGAAAAGGAGATCGAATCGGTGTTGCAGTGCCAGTAGCAGATGCTCCATTCTTACGCAATGGAGGGCAGACAAACAAACGAAAAAAAAGAAGCGGAAAAGATCAGGCATTCAACGTTGTTGGGGAGTCAGTGAAGCGAGGACAGAACCCAAGATCGGGGCTGGGTTGCTTCATGGGTCTCTCTGTGAGTGCACTTGGAAAAATATCAAGTGTTTTGCAACAGAAAAATGGGGAAAAATCTAAAAAGGATTCTCTTTTTAACTCCTCATTTAATTAAACTATTTCCTTTTGTAAATTTGGAAGCCGAAAACACACTTGAGAATTGTAATCTTGGTTAGAGTTTTGTGGACGTTTTTCCTCTTATTTAAAATTATTTCAATAATTACGATTTTGGATCACTTTATTATAAAGAATATTAAAGAATTTAACCTTTTAAGTAAATTAATTCTTTTTTATATTGGCAAGCCGAAAAGCAACTTGGGAATTATACTGTTGGTAAGTGGTTTGTTGTGATTATTATTGAAATGATAAAATTATTTAAATCACCACAATATAGAACCTTTAAGTATAAGCAAATGTAGTAAAATGAGTAATGATTGGTATAGAATTTTAAGAAATAATTATAATTTTCCATATCTCGGAATAATTGGTTGAGAATTCTTAGGAAAGGCATCTTGTTTAAATTGTAATTCAAATTCATAACTTTCTCAGGCTAGTTGCTTGAGATATCTTTTTAATTTCTCACTTTCTAACATGATCTTCAATTAAACCAATTTTGAGGGAAAGGAGGTGCCTTTTCTCCCAGTGCACTTATGTCTCAGTCGACTTCTGTTTCTCTTACAGGTCGAATAGCTTTACGTTGCTATGTTTTTGCGGCACATCCGCTGCCGTTTTGAGTAAATTATGTTCGAGTCATGTTGGGTGCCATGTACTATACTCGTACTCCATCAGAGATTATCTCCGGGAAAATTGCCAGAGCCCGGCCAGAAGACAACGCTGTTTTTCACGCAGAATGGAAATTATGCAAATTACTTTTAATACGCACTCCGAAACAGACTTCAAGAGAGAGGTCGAGAAGTGGAATGACCTACAACCAGTGGGCCCGTGCCCCTTACCCTTGGCATCCTCCACGATGATAATGGTGCTGCTGAGATCGGTGTGTCGCGTAGGACTAACGAATTTCGATCCGCCGTCGTAGACGCGACAGAATAGCAGAAGCAGCGACAAAAAAATCTGACAGAGACCGCGCATTTTTGGGAGTTAACTTTTTAGTTTTTTTTTGTGGCTTTTTATTTTGTTTGGAGTTGATGGTTCCAAAGCGGTGGTGATTACGCGATTATGATTACGTAATTGCTAAATTTGCGTTCTGGGCTAATTAATTTCTGTGCAATGTCAAGAGCTGGGAACAATGGGCCAGCAGGCCATTTCGCTCGCACACAGGACACGGATGCGAGAGCACGCTTTTTTTGGGTAACTCGGATTCTCGGATTCTCGCTTTTGCGAAGCGCGGCGCTGGCGATTCTAATCGCGAATGAACAGCGTAGGTGGTCAAGCTTGCGGTTTTATATACGGCATTAGAAAATCGCGCGCGTTTTCGAGCTTTTACGCTTCTGAGCCCCGCGAGCAGAGAGCTTTGGCGCTCAGACTCTCGGAAAACTGCCACTTTGGTGGATTCTTTTTTCCGGAGAGCACACAGAAGAAGCCTTGGGCCTCTGGTATAATGAGCGGCGGTTTGTTTTTTTTCTTTTTTCGGTGGAAGATACCTATCTTGGCCGATGATTCAGATGAAAATACGAGGGTACAGATCACTGGCGAGATGCGATGCTGAGATGGAGAGGCAGCCAACCGTTGCCAGACCTCGCTCAAGGATGCCGCAACGCGATATGACGCTTATTATTTCATTTCAATAAGAGCGGACTTAATGAGGTACTGAGGAGCGGCTACTAAGCTGAATAAATCATGGGCTTATGAAGGGGCATTAATGCTGGCTATGCTTCTTAGAAGTGTATTTTTGGGTATCCAGATCAGGGTTGGATACATCTTTTTTTTATTTAATTATTCTGGGTTATCATTGGGCTGTTTAATGGCCACAAAGTGTTTTTTATGGGAATAAATACAAGGCATGAGCGTTGAAGTTGGTGTATGTTGTTATTTAAAGATTTAATTGTTAATTTATAATGAAATTAGCTAAATAAATCTGTCTCTATATTCAGTTTTAAAAGAAATCTGAGATTTATTAACATAGAATCATCTACAGTTTCTTGGAATTTAAGCTAGGCATGGTTTAAATATTCCTAATAAATCCCTTAAGATATTTGTCAATATTTCCAATATTTAAAAATATTTCTCACTAAAATTATCCATTTAATTAATTATAAATATCAACTAAAGTTCAAAGTTATTTTCTTTTAAGTTCGTTGCCTAAGTCTTTCGATGTCCTTTCAAGTTTCTCGCCTAAGTCTTTCGGAAAACCTTCAAGTTTCTGCTTCCAAGCTTAATTTCCCAGTGTTTCTCAGCATTTCCCAATCAAGCCTGACCACAGATATCACAACATCGATCATTTTGGCCACCTTAACCCTCCAGCCTCTACTCCTCCTCCTTTCGCCATGCCAACACTTGAGCGCATTTCCGTTTCCGAGCCAATGTCACTGCTGTCAGGCGGCGGCGGCGGCGGAGCGGCGAACTCGAACTCGAACCACAAATGTGGGTGGTTTTTGAGTTTTTGTGCAGCGGCTACGTGTCCGCATTTGCATACAATGAGCGCCAGAGGAGCGTAGTGCATATGCCAAGTGCAGTTCCACACCGTTCTGTTCTATTCCGATCTTGCACAACCCCATAGAACAGCCGAAAAAAAAACAGAAAATAATATAGAGAAGCATATATTAGACTGTTTCGCTTCCGCCTCCAAGCGAATCCAAGCCGGGCCAATCTCCCAGTGTAAATTACGATCTGTCCCACGCCAAATAAAAGCAAGCTAACTAACTAACTAGCGAACACGCCACCTCAGACGAAAAAAAAAAACCCAATTAATTGCGGCAACGTCATCGAGTTTTTGGCATTTGAACTTGGATTCTCTTGGCACTTGGCCGCATATAATAATATATCTGGCATAGGGCACATGGCAAGGCATGGGCTTATGTCACCGCCACCCGCTGGGTTCATGTACCGTCACACTTGGGGAGGCCGAAAGGAAGTCGCATGCGAAATCAAAAAATCACAAATTGTTCTTTGATGATCTCTCGGCCTGGCAAATTTTTGTAGAATTGCCATAAATCTTTTGCACTTGACAACTCAATTTCTTTTGTAAAAACAATGAGATCATGGAGTGCTTGAAGATGGCAGACAGATAACCTTGGAGGGGTTCAGTATATAATATATTGCTAAGGCTCTTTTTACGATTTATATTTCCTACAGAAACTTGGACAGAAATAAAAGGACTTTATCAGGAGTCCAATAAGCAATAAATAAATAATATATTATATATAAAAATATCTAATAATAATTTGTATATATATAATAAGCAGGTTTACGTCTATTAATTATTACTAAATAGTACCTTATAAAGTTAATTATTATTTAAAGTTTAAACACCTTTCGATTAATAATTTTCTACCTTAAATCTCTCATTAGAACTCCTCAGCCAAATAACCCCTGTGGTTGACCCAGTTTTGGCATCTCATTGTAGCTCCGCTTGGCCATTTATCAAAAACTTTGGCCGCCGCATTATTTATTATACCGTTTTTGTGGGTGGGTTAGTTGAGCCGAGCTTTCGGCTCTGTGTCGAGTCTAGCATGCGAATGTGTATAATGCACCGCCCACTCACCCCCAAACCCCATTCCCCAGACCAGATCCGATGAGCATTATGCCCGGCTAATGGGTTTAGTTTTGTTACGCAAATAAAAGGCCGGGAAATGTGGGTCAATTGAGCGGCGGCTGTCATCTGTCAGTTTGTGAGTCGGCCGGCGTGGACCCAGAAAGCTAATGAGTTTTAGTTGTGCGCCAGCTTAATTCTAAATTTAATTCTAAATTTTAGTGTCATTGTGGTCGCCGTTGTTGCAACTCTCAAGTGACCCGTGTCATAGTCTGTTTATATGGTTACACACACACACCTGGGCATGTTTTATGGGGGTTATAAGGGGTTAACTTGTGGGAGAGAGCGAATCCATGAAGTTAGAGGAAGATGGGGGGAGTAGGGAGATCCTTGTATCAACTCACCCTTCAGTTCATCCATGGGATAGCCCAGACGGTCGCGATCCCTGTCTCGATCTCGGTCTCTGTCACCAGGCATGGGACGTTCTGTAATAATTAAGGAAATTAATATTAAATACTAGCTCTACATAAAATTCTAAATAAATATAATATACTATCTAAGTAAATATATATTTTATTTTAAATTACAAATATATATATTTACTAATAAAATAAATTTAAAATTTATATTAAACTCACTGTGACTGCCCTGCATAAAGTCATCAGGATTAAAGTAGGTGGCAATGGTCTTGTCATCATCATAGCCCCCATATCCATCTCCTGGCCGCATGGCACTGCCATTCCTTCTCACGTAGTCATCCCTTGGTGGCAGAGGAGGCGGTGGTCCCTCATAAGGGGGCGGTGGCCTGGCAGATGGTCCGTTCATGCCATAACCATCATGAGGCTGCTGCTGTGGCGGCGGATCCGGGCGATTGGTGTAGTCTGGACGTGGCTCTCGATGGCCATCATAACTGGGACTGGGTCGCGGTCCGTAGGAAGGCGGCGTAGAGCTGTCGTAGGGACGTGGAGGTGGCCCAGGCTGATACTCAGGACGATCGGCAGTGGGTCTGGTTGGTGGCCTGGCCGCATAGCTGGGCCGCTCCTCCGAAGATCCACTCGAAGGCCTCGTAGGCGGCGGAGTGTACCTCTCCGGCGAGCCATAGCTATAACCATTGCCATAGCCCAAACCAAAGATGGGTCTAGGAGGACCATGGGGCGTGGGTCGCACGCCATCATCCTCGGCAGGATCCACTGGTCCATAGTGCGGGCGATAGCGGTCATCCACCTCGGGGGCATTGGCCGCATAGCCCCCGGGAATGTAGACCTCCTCGTTGGGCGAGGGATAGTTGTTCTCGTAGAGAGTGGGGTACTTGTACAGCGGATACAGGTCGTGGGAGAAGTACAGGCGATCTCCAACGCCGGGTGAAGGACCCACTGAGGAGAGAGGAGGAGGCGGTGGCGGCGGGTGACCGCCGTCTCCATATCCGCCATCCGTGTGCGGAGTGGGATTCACCACCAGCACCGGGGTATTGCCCACGTCCAGCGGTCGGTTGGGCAAATCCACGGGCGTCGGTCCCGGCGAGATGGGACTGGGACCCGGGACGGGCTGGAGGCCGGGTCCAATCGAGTTGTCGCTCAAGTCGAAGCAGTTCGTCTTGCGCGTGTACAGATCAAAGTCGGGATCGAAAATCACGCCCCCGGGCCGTCCGCCGCCCCCGGAGCCGTACTGCTCCGACGACAACTGACAAGTGCCGTTTCCGCGTCGATGGACACTGCAAAAAATCCAACGTAAAAATCAGCAAAAAAGGTTTACATACATAAGATGGATTGGGATGGGGGGAAATTGGGCAATTAATTGGCCAACTGACAGGTGGAAGACTCACCCGAACGAGATCGCCTGACACTTCTCGCCCGCCTGCAGGCACTTCTCCTTGCACATCTTCAGCGAGTTGGTGTCTTCGGTGCGGAAGGTCTTCTCAAATGGCAGCATCGCCTCCAGCGCGATCCGCTCGAAGCAGTCTGTCGATGCAGAGATTTGGAGGTATTGTATTACAAAAGGTTCACCTGACAGTTGGGCAATGCAGTGAATGCAGTCCCCTTCCCTGCTAGCACCAAACCATTGCGTCACCGCACTTGCACTTTCAAGGCCACCTCCAGTCGTGGCGGTGCTCCACTTCGTCCACTCTACGGTAGGTTAGTTTTATTGACTCTGCAATTGTCTCTGCTGTCCAATTGTTAGCCGGCTTTGTTCTCCACTCGGCTTCGGATTTGGATTCGAATTTGAATTTTATTAACTTTGCGTGCTGGCAGTTGACGCAGTTGAGCTGCCATTAACCCATTGGCGACCATAGAATTCTCCTCTTTTTTTTTTCGTCAGTGCATGAATAATTCAAAAAGGTCAAGCAGCGAACAAAACAAAACCACACGGCCATGCTTGATGGATTGGCCCCCAGCCCAGCCTGTGGTTATTAGATGGGCAATGATCTTTTCCAAGAAATTACCTCATATTTAGAATATTTCCTATGTGATGTTAATTTGATCTGAATTAATTAATATTTACAAAACTATGAAGGGTACTTTATGACAAAACTTTTGTTGAAAATTTGGAAACAAAAAAGAGATTAATTAACTTTCAAAATAACTATTTAAATTTAAAAATCCTTTTTGTTTGGATTTCTTAATGACTGGTTTGCTGTTTAATACAATTTACATTATTGTGAGTGCAAGTCAAGGTCTGTCTCTATAGAGAACAGATATTGTTCAGTATCTATTATGGAGAATTATGAAAGTAAATGAAAACATTTTAAATAATAATTAAAAAAGAACAGATATTGTTTAATACATTTTTGAGAAATTAGACAAAAGGTCAAAAAAACGGAATCAAGAAGTTATAATGAGTACAGCAGATATTGTTTAATAACTTTAATGAAGAATTATGACAAAAAAAAATAATTAAAGAAATGAAATCTAAAAACAAGAAGAATTTTTATTCTCAACCCCTATTTAAACAGCTCTTAAGTGTGCTGTCTTTCTTTATTTCTAAGAAATTTAAGTTTTTTGTACCAATATTTAGATCTAAATCTAAAGAAAAAAGAAATCAAGGAATTAGCACTTAAATAAGGTAAGTACCTTCTTGGGCTTACAAAAAAAAACTAACAATATTGTTTATAAAATAGCCCGAATTCGGAATGGTGTATAAACAAACCCATGGATATCTTTAAGCATTCTTTAAATTACCATATTATAAGAATTTTCTCATTCGCATAAAGCTCATAAAAGTAGAGTTCTCTCAAAACGCCATAAACCAATTTTAACGATCAATTGTTTATAAGCTTAAATGTTGTTAATTAACACGTTAACTCTGCATGTAAATGGTGAATAAGTTCCAAATTAGGAAAATAAGAAAAAAATGGTTCTAAATTTAATATTAACAAACATAATTAGTAATGGTATATACACTTTTTTTATTAACTTTTTATAGAGCTGTAATTGAGCAAATAATAATGGCTTAGGCGTTTCAATGTTTCAATCTTTGTAATTTAATTTATTTTTATGAATACTTAAGATAAAAATGCTTAAAAAACTTTTCAATTCCTATTTTAAGTAAACATTTCTTACAGTTAATAAAAGTCCACTGCAGGATCTCATTATAAATTGAAAAATAAGCTCTAGACATCGTGGGTGTTCCCAATTCAACACCATAAAAAGTACTAAGGGTTTAATGGTATTCCCAAACATCTCTAATGATGATTATATAGACCAGTTCCAGCTTCCCATTATCATAAACTTACCATTGCGTGCGGAGACCAATTGATTGTCTACCGTCAGAGCCGATGTGGAGTACCAAGCTCCGATGAGGTGAAATGCGAGCAGCAGACGCAACTGCCCGGGCCTGTTATCGCTAATCGCTATCATTATCGCGTCGATAACCGATAGCCAAAATGCCGACTACCGTTGATGCTTTCTTTTAGATTTGCTCTCACTTTAACTCGCTTTTTCGGCACTTCCTTGGCACATTATCGGCGGTTTCACTGAATCTTTGGTTTATTTTCTTGCCAGAAGATTTGCTCGAGGCACCGACGGGATGGACGCGAGATTGCGAACTGAGCGTCGGCGATCAGCTCGAGGCGCGTAGAAACCTTCTTCTTTCTTCCGCCTTTCTTCGCAGTCGCGTGTGTGTTTTTATTTCTTTCTTTTTTCAGTTCGTTTGTGTTATTTTTTTTGTTTCTGGCTTTCGCGTTACGATTCGCTACTTTTCACATTCTTTTCACCGTTAATTATATTGCCAAAATATGCAGATCATTAAAAATGAGCCAAGATCAGCTTTATATTTACGGGCTCGCTTTCTGCGAAGATTCTGCGGTTTGCGGAAGAAGCCGACTCTGCATAATTATGATGATGGCTGTAAGTGGAAGCGGGTGGGAGAGAGTCAATAACCTGACCAGCCCAACCAAGCGATACGGATTCGGTTTCGGAACTGAACCTTCTTACAGACGATGACGTCAGAGTTCACTGCACACACTCACGCAGAGTGTGACCTTTCGTCCAAAAGTTTGGGAGTTTTGTCCAATAATTAAAAACTCTAATGACAAAGTGCTCATCAATGCGTAAATCCAGCATTTGTCATAGCAAAGCCAGAAGGTAAAACAATAATAGCTTATTTTTTCATAGTTCGGGAAAGAATCTTGATGATTAATTAAAAGCTGAGATGGGACAAGAACAATTCTGGGTATAAAAATGAAATAACTTTTATGGGAGACTTTCTTCTTTTCGGGGTTTCAGAAGGGAAAGAGAGCGGGATTCAGGGCAGAAATTAAGCTAGGAAATGTAGCGAATATAACGGTTGTTCGTTGCGCTTTGACACTTTTGCGAATCGCAAAATCTCCACAATTTCGGGCTAATGACAAGAAAGCCCCTCTCTAACTCACACACACCTCTAATTTCAATTAAGTTTTATTTTCTTTCTTTTTAGTTTCTTGTTTTATCGTTGCTTTGGTTTTGTGTTTCTATTTTATTTGTTTCTTTTTTTGTTTTATTTTTGTGGGGCTCGTCTCTCGTTCGGTTTGGCTTGTTTTCGCTGCGTCGCGCACTCGACGCCGATCCGCACTCGCTAAACAATTGAAACTGAATAAAAATTCTGATTTAGTTGTGTTCGAAACTCATCGGAAGAGCAGAAAGCGGCGCAGACGCGACAGTGCTGCGGCAGAGCCCCGGGCAGAGGCAGCGGCAGTGGCAGCGACAGCTAAGCATCTCTCTCTTCCTAAATTGTTGTATTGCTGCACTGAGAAAAATTATAAGGAGAATGTATATCAATTGGGAAGTATATTGGGTAAATTTAGAAGGGGTTTTTAGGCTATAAAATGCATCCTTTAAGGGGATTTAAATATTAAATATATTTTCAGGCATCCTTTATGTATTAAAATTAAATATAAACTAAGATTAAATATATTGTTTGTTGTACATAAAAACTTGTAATTTAATTTGCTAAATTTTCCGCTTAACATAATGATTTAACAAAGTTAATTGAGTATAAATACTAAAAAAAAATATAAAAGTAATAAAAGGAATTATGTGTCTTATACCTGGGCCAGGTCACTTTTTTTTAACCTTTTATTTACATTTTTCGGGTTTCTTTCTTGATAAGTTTTCTAATGTCTAAATAAGAATAATTACATCATAAAAAATATTTAAATAAAAATATTACTTTTATTGGGAATTACTCTACCATTTATGTAAGCCCCCTTTTTTCCCCAAGTGTAATATAGTTGCTGTTTATTTAGATGGCAACTCCGGTGAGCCAGCGCCAGGCGTGAGGTGTTTAGGGCGCGGGTGTGAGGTGCTGCTGGAAGGCGCTGGAGCTTGGAGCTCTGCAGATCGTCATCATCATTATCATCATTAGCAGTGCCCACGCTGCGCCCACTTGAGACAGTGGCGGGGGAGGTGGGAAGGAGGAAGGGAGGGTGGGCTTCCGAGGAGCATAAAAAGCTACTTGGGGGGTTCGTTGGATTTTCCCTGATAGCTGGCAATGACTCTCGAAAATTGTTTGAAACGAAATTGTAACAGGGAAATTATCAGACACGAGATTAGGGAAAAGCGAATGCTCTTTCTTGAATTTTTAAATATTTCTAATTTTGTTTTCCCGAACTCTTTTTAAAAATATTTTAATCCTGATTCGTTTTTAAATTATACTATTTTCCTTCATTAAAGTTGATTCGTCTGTGGAAATATGAGATTATCCAGAATAATTAAAGATATTTTTACATCAACCTTGATAAATCCCTTTTTTTTTTAACCAGTAACCATTATTTGTTTAACTTCCTAATAAAGGTATTAAAAAGTTTATGATTAATAAAGTCTTGCACAATTTGGAGCACATTTTTATGTGCAATTTAATGCTTTGTTTACAAAATTTAAATAAAAACACAAATAAAATCCCTATAATATAAATGCAAAGAGGAATAAACGGGCTGTACATTATTTAATGTATTATTATTATTTTATTTAATGATTCTAAATCCATTTATATTTTATATCAAAACTCATATACCCCCAAAAGTTTATTCATCAACTTTGCGTGATTATTTCTTGTGTGTTATGTGTTTCTCTTGATGCAATTAGAGACAGAACTCTCAGCTAGAAGACGGGAATTAGTAGAGCAATCGAATCAGAACCGAAAACCAAGCCAAGAATCCAAGAATTCAAGTCCGGAGTTTCGAGTTTCGAGTTTGGAGCTTGGAGAGTTTTTCTTTACGCCTTGCTGACCGCGCTAAGCGGTGTGAAATTCAAATTTAACGGACACCCAGCTGCCCACGAGTGCAGTTGGGGGTTTTTTTTTAACTCAAGCGTTAATTCGAGCGAGTTTTCGTAAAAAGCTCGAAAAAGAGATTTTCAAAAGATGGGGAAATCCATGA
Organism: Drosophila lacteicornis; assembly: GCA_008044355.1. Taxonomy (NCBI): domain Eukaryota; kingdom Metazoa; phylum Arthropoda; class Insecta; order Diptera; family Drosophilidae; genus Drosophila; species Drosophila lacteicornis. Next base: position 23,188 of record VNKF01002316.1, read on the forward strand.
TGATAATGACGATGGTGGGGGAGGGAGCTGGGTGGCTGGCCGGGGAGGTGCATAATTGGCGACACCTTTAAGTGCCGACCTTGTCATGCTCGCTGGCGTCGTCTAATTCAGGCCGGGGTTGTTCTTCATCAGCGCCTCGCCATCGACTCCGAAATTTTCGGCCTCTGCCGCGGCGCATGCGCAACGTCGCTGCCTCAGTTGGCTTCAATCTTGACTGAGACAGGAGTTCGGACATAGATTCGGAATCTAATTCGAACTCAGTCTGAGTTTCGGAATTAGATTCGCTGAAGGCAAAGATGAGCTCATTTTGGCCAAGCTAATTTGCATACCAGGAACTCTGAGGAATTCTAGAGGTTACGCCCCTTGGCCAGTCATCAGAGAGTTTTTGGGGATTGCCCAGAGAATAAATAAGACGAAAAATTGGCTAATGATTTGCATTTAGAAAAATGAGAAAAATTATTGAACAACTCCTTTAATTAATTGCTGTACAAATCGGTTTATTAGTGGGTAAATAAATGTACAAATTAGCTATTAAAATTAATGTAAAACGATATGAGGTATTTTATCAATGGGAAACTGGCTAGAAGGCACTGAAAAGTAAATATAATTATAATAGTTTACCTTTAATAGAACCTTTCTAAGAGAATAAAAAAGAAGTTATTGTTTCAAACCTTAATCTTCTCAATAAATACTTATGATACAAGAAATCTGGTTTAGTTCGGATATAACTCTCTGAAAATAATTAAAAACCCAAATTAGGTCAAGTCATTTCTTCAAAATTATAAATCAAAGCACCACTTTGTGAAGGATATTCCATATTCTTGATAATAATTTATCAATCAAGCAAAAAGTAACGCCTTCCCAAGCAGGTCAAGTCTGCTTTGCCAAAGAGCCAGCACCGAAATGGCCAAAATAGAAGCCTCGCTTTGGCATTGCACAATTAACTACCAGTATTTGCTTTGGGGGCTGTGCTCCACATTTCCGATATATGTATATGGCTTACAATATAGTGTTTGATTTTGGCTTGGCACTACTTGTCCCTCGACCCTATCAAAGTCCCAAATCGCAAACGCATCAAAATTCATCCAACACTCGGTGGCAATCGGCGATTCGGCGCTTTTGGCGGACGCTCTCAGCCTGCCAAGTGGGTGTGAGGCTCGACACCGAAGCTGACCACGTCTCTAGCGTATCTGCGTGGAAATTTCAATTTTAATTTCGGTTTTTTGTTTTATTTTTTTGGGCCGTGTCTAAAAGTGCAGAGATCGATGGCGACCCGATCGCCGCCGTTCCGCAGGAAATCCAAGCCTTTAAGCCGGCGTCATGTAATCCGCATCGATTGGGTAAACGCAGGTCGCATAAATCGTGGTCGAAAAAAATTGTGATTGGCAGTTGTGGGCCAGCAGGAAGCCCTACTGATAACACGTACCAAAGTCGTTCATCCAACTTGGTTTAGTCGCACGGATATGTAAATCGGAGGGAAGGCGAGTTCATAAAAATATCTCATGCTCTGCGGAAGATGAAAGTGTGGTGATAAATGGGAAACTATGGGAATTCTTAATATGTTTGAGCATTTTCTATGGATTATTATATTCTAGTTTATTAAAAATTAAGTCTAAATATATTTTCTTAAATTATAAAGCCTTATTAATGGTATTTTAATGTCTGGAAAATATACTTACCTCAGCCGCTTGACTACGATTTCATATGCTGATTACCAATTTTCCGTTCCACCCTTTAACGACCGTTCATTAGCAATTCAATCTTTTTATGGGCCTATTCCAGCCATAAGCTAATTATTCACTTAAGAGTCGTACATAATTAATTAGCAAAATAACAAGATATTACTTATTTACAATAATGCAAGCATAATTGATTACAAACAAAAGATTACCCAATCTTAAAATTTCTGACTGAAACTGAAAGTTAAGTATTCACATTTCTGACTGAAACCGAAGTATTTACATCTCATAAATCCAGTTCCATTTGGAATTTATATGTCTAAATTATGAGGCAGCTATCTCATATCAATCTTATAGTTTTTATCACAAAACGATTTGTCCGACGCGCCAGCGATTTATGTCCAGTCATGTTAAACCAATTGACTGATCAGCCGGCCATGTTCCGACGTCCAATTAGACAGCATTGGTTGGTGGCCATATCGTTTGGCTATAGCAGATAATATGTTGATATATATGTGTGCATATCTGCATAACGACGAGGAGCACTTGGCGTGTTTTACATCATGTTGGTGCTGAGTGAGTAAGCCAGTGGGTCTGCATCTGCGTCTGCATCTGTGCCTGGGGTGTCTCAGTGTGTAAGTCGGAGTCTAGTGGCCAGCTGTTCGACTTTTGGCTAAATGGTAGATCCTATTACACGGGAAAAAATACCAAATGATAATTATCCTATTATCTGATTACACGGGAAAAAAAATTTAGTAAACTGGTGTCAAGCTGGTTACTTATAGGAAATTGTGTGATAAGTGCCTTGGTCTTGAGGGACTTTAAAGGCTTTAAATTATTATACGCTTAATCGCAAAAGAAAGATGATAAGTTTAAAAGAATATATTTTATCCTTTTTTTAATATTTTTCTAATATTAAACTCTACATTTTTTGATTCCAAGAAAATGATTTTATTTAAACTCAACATGATAAGTGTCTTGAGGTTGCCTTAGGTCTTAGAAGACTTTAGATTCCCTTAAATATTATACAATTTATCTCTAAGAAATCTCTTTAATTTACAAAGATTCCCATACATTTTATTCTCCACATATGTATATCTTTTATATATATAAATTTAATTTTCTATTTAATATCTTCCCAAAAATTAAACTACACATTCGTTGATCCCCAAAATACTTCATCATAAACCTTAAATATTTTCCAACCAATCTCTTAGATCCCATATCTCTCTCTGTAATTTTCGGACCCGGTCCGAGTCATTTTCTGTGTGGTGTGGTCCACATTCATAGAAATCAAAACTCACCTAGCAGGAAGTATTTTTGCATGCACAGATCTCGGGATCCCGATCCGCTGCGATTCGCGAGCGCGTTCGCAGAAAGCGAAAGTAATCATCTAGTGCCAGCGGCGGATTATTGTTTTGTTTTTCTTCTTTTTTTTTCGCCATGGGCACGCATGGTTAGGAGGCAGCTGGCGTAAGGTAGGCCGGCAGCAGGGGGCGTGGCAGCCGGGAGCCGTGGCATATTTATCACACAAACAAATATCCATTATGCAATTTGGCATGTCTAAAACGAGCAATTTGCCGCAAATGCAATAACATCCCGGTGAGTTGGAACTGAGTCGGAGTTGGAGCTTAGGAGGGGCCGTGACAGGGGCAGGATGTCAGTGGTGCGCCCTCAAACGCAGAAAAAGCATACTGGCCTACTTATACACCCATAAACGCAGACATTCGCATAGTAAATATTAAAGAGATAGTGATAGTTTAACCCATTAGTTGGGCTGGTATTTTTGACCATATTTGGACGTTAATTTAAAGTGATTGGGTCTTTAAAAACATGTGGCTGCATACCAAATTGAAGACATAAAAACTAAATATAATAATTTATATAATATATATTATCTGAGCCATAAATATCCGAGACATCATAAAGATGATTTAAAAGAGAGTTATTAAATTCAATAAAAAAACGAAAAATACAAAAGGAAGCAATTATAATCCCAAGTAAATTATAATCCCAAGTAAACAAATTAATAATCCGCTTGTTGTCTAATTGTTAATGTTAGTAATGATTAGTAATTATTTTTATAAATAATCAAATATTTTTCCATTGGATAAGCACACCTCTGCCTATGATAAAATTCAAATTAAATTCCTCTTTACTAAATTAAACTTAATATTTACCTTTAACTTTTACTTAACTTCAGAAAATGTTATTCATTTTTATTACCAAAAAAAAGAGAGCTAACTAGGTTTTTAATGGGTTAACCCTTCAGCTCTTAACACTCGATTTAACAGCAACTTGCAACAACCAGTTGCAACCGCAGCAGCTGGCCGGCTGACTGGTTGCCGTAGCTAATGTTATGTCAGGGGCATTATAGAATCGGACGAACAACCCACAAAATCCCAGCTCAAAATCAAAATCAAATTCCAAACCCAAATCAAAATCGAATTTCTGTAAAATCGTGTGATGCATTGCTTGATTAGAGCGTCAAGCCAACGCTGTTACTGTTAAGTAATTGCCCGAAATGCGTTTTATTGCAAATTTACGGCGTACGTGTTTCGTGATTCGGTGTCGTGATATGTTTTCCTTTTCTTCAGGTAGATGTACCTGAAGCTCCTGTAATTCCAACGCTGACCCATATTAATTGACACCACCGACAGAGAGGCGGTGAAAACCCGTTCAAGGTCGTTCGTTGGAGATGTCTTCGCTGCGATAGGGAAGGGCCAGAAATTTTTGTTTTTGGATTAGCGTGACAACTTTGTCATGGCTCACGTTCACTTTTTATACGAGGAAGGCCGCTAAGTGATCCATTCAGCAATGATATATGTGCTAGTTGGTCAGTCACTTGGAATGATTTTATGCCCCCCTCCTTGTTGTCTTGCGATTATGATTATGAAATTAATGTAATTTGTGTTGTTATTACACAAAGCAGCGATCTGCACTGCGGCCGGAGTCAAAGTTCGATTGTCTCTGCGTCATCTGAAGCATGGAGTGACCAGTACACGGAAAGAAAATATGAGGGTCTTGAGTTCACTTACTTAAAAACTAAATAATAAAATAAGGAATGTAATGGGTAATTAGGGAGTTATAAAAGGCAGGGAAAAATAGCTATGTAAATGGAGAAAATATTTAAAATTCTATAGAACGCATTCGAAATTGAACTTGGAACGTGTGAATATATTTTTCCGCACTTTCAAACTGTCTGAAATTGCAGAAAATAATATGTTTGGAAAATCCTGACTTCCCTGAATTAAAAAAATAAATGTTTTCCTCATTATTTCGATCTCTTTTAGACTTTTTTATATATTCAAAAAATAACAAAAGGTAGCCAGCTCTTTTTGGCCCACTTAATGAGCTCAAACTTATTTTTTATCAGCTTAAAAAATATATATAAATCATAATTTTCTTGTAAAATGTTACTGTTACTATCTCCCACAAAATTTTTTGCCCTGTACCCATGGGTCTTAACCCCCTTGAGTTGTAAACAGAAGCCACCGGAGGAGTCAACCGCATGTACACACATTTATTAACATGGCCAACAGCGGTCCACGTCCACACTGTTATGGTTATTGTCGCTTTGCTGTTGCTTTTGCTTTTGCTCTTTCTGTTGTATTTGCTTTCTGTTGCTGTTGATTGGTTGGCGTTGCTGTTGCCATGTTGCTGTTGCTGTTGCTGTTGCTTTCGCAGTTGCTGTTGCACCAAGCTCACGTCTTTCTTGTGCAGCGCTGCCGAGTCTCTTGGCGAAAAATCGCTGCTGGCGCCGGGTATAAAACGGATGAGTCGCAGCCTGTGGTTATCAGTCACCACCTGACAGTGCTCCGGTTTTAATATTTGCTGAAGAGTTAAGCGCCAGCCAACCCACAATGTTCGCCCTGAAAGCCTTTGTAAGTGCGGGAAGGATAGTATCGGTGTTAAAAGTGTTAAAAATATCTGCAAATCAGTTTGTAGTTGAAAAATATTGATTTCAAGTGGAGTTTTGTGATCGGAAACCTAAGCAATCAAAACTGTATAATATTTACAGGAAACCAACTAATAATTAAAACAATAATATAACTAAAGCATTCAAAAAGAAGAATAAACATAATATCTAAAACCATAAACCTAATAAACTGACATGGGGATTTTGTTTAAATAAAATTACTTGAATAAATCGAGTTGTAAAAAGGCACTCCTTATATAAAATATACTATCTACTCTAAAGATTTAGCTTGAAATGCAAAAAATATCCTAGACACTGTCTCTTTAATTTTACTATTTACAAAGAAAGGGTTTTTGATACCCAGAACTTACATTTTTTATGTTTCTATTATTTTAACTGCACATTTCATAACCTAAATATAATAACTTGTAAAGTATTAAGGAAATTTATAAAGTGTACAAACAAATTTCAAATTTACTCTTCTTTATTTTTTTATTTACTTGGAAAGGTAATATTTTTAAAAGAAAAAAGAATTCAGTGACTTGCTTAATAAATTCTCTGAAAAAATAAATTAATTTACAAATAGTTTATACACTTGATAAATTCTCTCAAACTCCCAACTCTTTACTGCTATAATTATTGCAATAAATCAGCTTACTTCATGGCTTAAACGAACAGCAACCGCAGTTATCTGGCTCACTGCACATTAACTTTAATTATATATATTAATTTGCTTTCAATTATGTGGCTCGCTTTAAAAAATAAATCGGATCTAAACACTTCCTTATCCCCTTTCAGATCTTCGTTGCCCTCTTCGCCGTGGCCTACTGCGCCCCCAGTCCCGGCTTCTTTGGCAAACAGTAAGTACTCTCGAGTCTAAGTTCGGATAGTGCGGATATCTCCGGCCGATCGGCACCTGAACAGATCCATAAATAACCCAAGCGAATCGATAAAAATGGCCATTTCCCGCTTTATGCTAAAGCTAACGAGCGGCCGCATGGGTTTTTAAACGCTCTCTATATATAAAATATCTAACCGATTGCGATCGAATTGAGCAATCAAAATGCTCGCACCACTTAGACTGGCCCGGCCAGTCTCTCTACCATTGAACTTAGCCGATCTTGGCTTGGCCCGGCTCGGCTCGAAGCTTAGGAATTTCACAGGCTGCGACTGGCATTTAATTCATTGTAATGCGCGCATAATTGTCCGACTAATTGCCAATTCCGATTGGCTGCCAAGACGCCGAGTTCAAGCAACTGATTAGCTAATATGCCACACACACACGCTGCGGCGGCTGCTCGGGTGCCAATAATCTGACCGATTTCACTTTCAATCCCCAGCGAGCACCACACAATCCACGTGCCCTACAAGGTGCACACCGTCCATCATCATCACGTCCAGAAAATCCATGTGCCCGTGGTGAAGCACGTCCCGGTGCCCATCTACAAGGAGGTCCCGGTCCATCACGTTCATCATGAGGAGGTCCCTGTGCCAGTGCATCATGTCCACCACGAGGAGGTTCCCATCCATCATGTCTTCGATCACCATGACGATCACCACGGCTGGGGCTCCCACCACGGACACGGCTGGCTGTAAGCTGCCGGTTACGGAAGTCAGTCTGAAGAAGAATAGAACCACCCACTCAGTAAATCGATTTTAAACCAGCCTGTAAATATTGTACAATGCTTAAGTTAATGAATGTAAATAAAATCACAACAATTCGACTGTATAAAGAAAAGTTTAAGAGGTTTTATTTAAAGAAGGTATAAGGTAAATGGAGCGAGAATATATTAATTCGATATTTATTCCTTATTATGGAAAGATTATTATTTATATTCGTATTTTAGTAATATAAGAACAGAGGCGTCGAACTATTGTAGATATTCTCCAATAAGACTGGGGTTCAAAAAAATAGACATAAAAAGAAATTAGTACTAGACTTTGGGTAAAAAACACACAAAGATATTTCGAGAACAAGAATAAGGCTTAGATATATGCACCTATTTTAAAAGGAATACACATTTTCCTCATTAGTATTCGACTTTAACATTCAGCTTGAATACCACAAGCCTTGGCAAGACCCTATTGGGAATTTTAGTGCAATTTAGGCGATAAGTAATCCGATAATGAATGTAAAAGCCTCAAAAATAAAGGTAGAGCATCCTTTTCACTTCCATTAACCATTTTCAATTAATTTCTTATGCATTTCAATTGCATTTTTAATTTAAATTCATTTCCCAATTTACGTATAGGTTTCGAAATACTAATATAATTATTAACATATAATATATTATGCAAACAATACATTCAAACTCTGTGCTTTACTTTTGCAAACGGGAAAGTCCCTAAACTAATAGATTCAAAAATTGCTGCTTCAATTTATTCACATTTTTCCCACGAAAAATTATAATAATAACACCCCAAATAAATGGAGCAATGCCATATTGATTATAAATCGAATGAAATTTCGATTGCTCGCACCGGACAGACAGGTAAATAATTACACGGGGAATGTGATAGTTTCGATTGGATCATTGCTCCATTAGTTAATCCCCATTGCAGGCCTGTAATTTGCCAGTTGCACTTGACCTTGGCTGTGCCACCCGAAGGCGGCAATTAAGCCGAAGTTTTGCAAGAACGACTTTCACAAAGCACACTCACTCGACCAGCTCCGACTGAGGTCGACTGCCTGTCCGCCTGTCCGTCCGCTCCCTTCCGATCTGGACCACTCCTGGCTTGACCAGGCCTGGCCCACGTAATGCTGTAAGTCAGGGGCGTGGCAGGGCACATTCTCGTGGCATGAACGAGGCGGACCAAGTCTAACTAGTCCCGCGGGCAGTTCCTAGTTCAACACGTTTAAAACTGGTCATAAAACAATGAGAATTTATTAATTTAATTAAATAGTTATGGAGTTTTACTTCCTTTAAGGTTTTTAAGGACTTTTTAACATAGATTTTCAGTTAATTTCTTAAGATACTATTAATTATCCTTGGGTTCCTAAAACCTTTATCTTTTTTTAATACTTTTCCTTAACAGACATTTAAATCCCCTTAAATTTTTAAACTAATTATTTAAATAAAACCCACAACCCCTTAAATTCTCTCAACATATAAACCACAATTAATTTTTACCAACATTTAGCATTTATTCGGCGCCAACAACAAAGAATTTCAAATTAATGTTTCACTAATTGAGAACTGGGGGAAAAGGGGTGTTAGAGGAAGCTGCGAGGTGGAGCCGCAGGTGGAGCCGTCCTAGTGGCAGTACGGGAAGTTGGGGCACTGATGGGGCGACACTCCAGCGGGATACAGACGCTCCGTCCAGCCAGGCAGAGGAGGAGCAGCCACCGGGGCACCGGCATGTCCGGCATTCACATCGCAGTACGGATAGTTGGGACAGGTCTGAGGATTGATGCCAGCCGGATACTTATCACCGCCGGCAGCAGGAGCCGGAGCAGCATTCCACGAGGGCTGTGGCTGCCACTGAGGCTGGGGCTGAGGGTTCCACTGATTCTGCGGCTGCTGCCACTGGGGCTGGGGGTTCCACTGACCATCCGACTGATGGTTCCACTGACCCTGGGGCTGGGCATTCCACTGCGGCTGCGGGGCACCCCACTGTGGCCGGGGATTGTGCAGGCGCTCGTTATCACAGATGGGGAAGCCGGGGCAGTCCTGGGGATTAACGCCAGCCGGATATTGGGCAGCTTGTTGGTGCTGGGGCTTGGCCAGAGCCAGGGCCAGGAAGGTGGCGAAGAGCTGGAGATTGAAGAGGGAATTACAAGGAATTATTATAAGAAATAATCTTAAATGTTATGTAATTTACATTCAATTAAAAATTTTAATTTTATTAGAGTGATGTTATATCAATTTAATTTAATAATATAAAAAAGGATTCGACATTTTAATATTCAATTATTAATTTCTCAAAATTAGTTCACTTGGGTTTATTAAATTTTGCTATGATAATTACTCCAATTTATGGTTATTAAATAATAAAAAAAAAAAACTGTTTAAGCAGGAAATCCTAGCCTTGATCCGAGCCTGGTTCAGAGGCCACTTACCAGCTTAAAGAACATGTTGCTGAGTGGGTGCAGGTGTTGCTAGAGTTGGCCTAATGGTATGGTGGGTAATGGTAATCCTTGGCCAAATTGGACTATGAAGTCGTAGCTCAAACTTCCAATTGGGTTCCTGGTCAGCGCTGCACTGCTGCTGCCGAGCCCGGCCATCTAGCTTATATAGCTGGCCTGATGCTGGCTAGAACCGAGACTCTTGGCCAGGCCGGGTCTCAATCTCAGCCCAGAGTCTCTCGGCCAGACTTGGTTTCACTTTCATTGCTCTTGGTGTTGCTGCTGCTGCTGCTGCTGCCTAGCTTGTTGCTGTTGCTGCTGCTGCTGTTGCTGCTGCAGTTTGCTTTACTTTACTTTGACTTTTGCTTTTGTTTTTGTAGTTGACTGATCTCGCGCATATTTTACTTGATTGGCCCAACAGATTATTATGAGTCTTTGTTGCGGAGCGCGGACAAATAAATCGAACGGGGCCGACAGACAGACACATATGTATATATATCTGTACATGGATTTATATAGAGGTAATATGCTTAAACACCCAACTATGCAAACACACATAGGACTGTGCACTTATATCGAGTTACCGACATGCCGTCATTAGCAATGAACTAAGCCCCCAACTTGCATTTTGGCCACACAAAAAATAGAAATCTTATATATGGTGTGTGTTTTTTTTTTTTTGACAATGCCGCGTTGGCGTTTGGCCAATTTTCGATTCCCATTTGCCAGTCGCAGTCGCCCAGCCAGGGGATCAGTTCGTGAATCACTTGGCGCTCGTATTGAATAGGATCGGATTGGAGCGTGGAGCGTGTAAGAGGCACAGGTCGCCATCGGATCGGATCGGTCGCCGCCCGCCAAGCATCGCCTTGGCATGCCACTGCCACATGTCGGTCTCCCTGCCCGGAAGGCAGCGGTGCTCCGAGTCATTGCAAACGGGTTTCGGTGCAGCGAACTTGCACTAGATCCCAATGCGAAACATTCGTTCACTTCTAGGTTCCTAGGGCTGGGCTAGCAGGGTCTCAAGTTCGAAGATTCAGGAGGTTACAAAAAGGATTAATTAAAGGATATGCTTACTAAGAAGCCCAAGGGATAAGTATAATTTCACAAAATCTAGTAATGTTAGAATAAATCATAGATTTTGATGATCATAAAATTTATAAGTAAATAATTAGAGACTTCTGTTAAAGGTTCTAAAAATCTGATCACTAACTCATTTTACTATAATGTTTTCTATATTTTCTTCTCAAAATTCTAAATAGTTAAAATTTGCAGGACTCTGAATAGGCAATACACCCATGCCTCGCTATACGGCCGCTTCGTATTGCATTTCCCTATAATGGCTCCCTTCAACTAAGTTATTTATTCGAATGTTTTCTTCTTAAAATTCTAAATAGTTAAAATTTGCAGGACTCTGAATAGGCAATACACCCATGCCTCGCTATACGGCCGCTTCGTATTGCATTTCCCTAAAATGGCTCCCTTCAACTAAGTTATTTATTCGATTTACGGCCTAAATTGTTTCTCTATAACGGCAAAATAAACTTTTTTACGATTTATCTACAAAATATTTGATTCCTTTTACGGCTTTTCCCTTTGTGACTAAGTTTCTTGAAACGATTCAAGGCCGTAAAGCGAGGCAAGAGTGTATCTTCAATTTAATTAATTTATAGTCCAAAATTTTTGAAAATTCCTTTACATTTATATTCTTAGCTCTTCCGTCCCTAGTTTTAGATTTTTCCATTGGCAGTTTTATTTCCGATAACCCGTTATAGGTTGACGGCCGTTCAGTTCGGCCAACACACACTATACACACACTCCGTTCAGACCGCAGACCACGCAGTTTGCCAGTGAAACTGAAATTAAAACCGCCTTACTGACATACGCACCAGCGTATGAGACGACTTCCTGGGCAGTTGGGAAATTCAATTACGTGGAAAAGAGCGAAAAATCGCACTGGCACACAAATTATGAGATAATCAGGCAACGCGCCCAGCGCCCCCGGGTCGGCGGCACACGACGCTCTCTGGCTTTGGCTTTGGCTTTGGCTATGGCTTTGGTTGTGGCTCCAACTCCGGCTCTTACATATCTACATATATGAACATGTTAGATTCGGGGACAGACGTGCCCAATTGTTGGCAACGGTGTAACAGATTTAGTTTAATTCTTATAATTTGTGTTTGCCGCCAGCCATTGGCAGGAATTTGCGCGGGCGCGGCACCGTCCAATCCACACAATCCCAATTCCTGCCCCGTCGCTCCACCCTCACCTGGTGGTACACGGTTAAAAAAATATGTATTACCATAAATAACATATGATTAATACGAGTATACTAGGAGTTTAACCTTAAACTTATTCAAAATTAAATGTTTTATTCGAAATGAAGTATCATAAAAACTTAATAAATTTTTATATGTACTCCATTGTAATATTTACAAAATATTATATGTTCTCCATTGTTATATGTATTACTACTCGGCATATTAATAAATATAATACATTAAAATGGGTTGTCGTACTGGAATTTTCTACAAGTCAGACCTCATCAGGATTGTCCCTATATTTCTAGTTGGTAATAAATAACTTGGGATGTTACTTAAAAAGCCTTTGGAATCGCTTTATAACCCTAATAAATGAGTGATAAATTATTCAGCATTCCAAATCCTTTTTGTACCATCAAACAATAAAATTTAGAATATTATTTAAAACATTTTACAAATACAGCATTAATATAAATCATAATATAATAATATAAAAAAAATAGCTTATTCTATATATGTTTTGAGACTGTAAAGTATAATATAAATTTGTTATATAGTTCTTCTTATTGAATATTAAGTTTGTTTTAAACAATAAAATAATGTAATAAACATACTCCCTCAACTCTGTATGAATAAACTTTAAGAAGACTTACTTTAAGTAAGTATTATCTCTTATTATCAAATCATATAATTCAGTTAAATGGAAAATATACCTTTTAGACATGTGAAATATTTTGAAATGTCAAAAAGGTAAAGGTAAAAGGAAAGTTAACTGAATTGTATGGCTTATATGTTTATTTAAACAATTAAAAAAATTAGTTACATGTGCTGCAATGTATGAATAATTTCCTTGATATTTTCTGCTCTGTGTAGGTGGGCGCTGGTGGTCGCTATCATTGCTGGTGTTGGCCCGGCTAATGCGTTATGTTACGTTGCTGCACCGCCAGATTGCCAGGCACTAGCCAGCCAGCCCGCCAGCCGATCGATCTCGTTAGCCTTGATCAATGGCCCGGAAAAAAGAAAAAAAAAAAAACAGAAACAGAAAACAGAATAAAGCAAAATAAAAGCCAGCGAAATTGAAATTGTTGACCGTTCGCATAATGCAGTATTAGTCTGGAGTCGCGGTGGCGCAGTGGCATGTGTGTGTTCTCGCGCTTGTAAGTAAGTATCGCTGCTGGCCAAGTGATATCGCCAGCGTTTGTCGGTCGGTCGGTCGGGTTTGCCTTTTTTGTCACACGCCGCGGCGTGCTTTAAATTATTATGCCATTAGTTGTCGCCTTATTTTGTCTAGATTTTAATTATCAACTTCCTTCTATGCTGACAGTTGTAACACGGGGAGTGGTGCCGCCTGCCCGCCCACACCTCGGGTGCTAGAGGTGGCTGACCGAGACGTAAAGAAAGTGCAGCCACTCTATGCATATTTTCGCATTCCATTTAAATTTATAATTTATAACAGATTCATTTAAATTCATGTCTCCCTCTCCGTTTTCAAGTCTTCTTCGGTTACGGTCTCCCTCTCCGCTTCCTGGTCTTCCGTTACGGTCTCCCTCTCCGCTTCCAAGTCTTCAGTCACGGTGGTGGCGTCAAGATCGCCTTGACTCGATGGCACATCCTGCAGCAGGACTCTTCGCACTGATGGCTGCTTATCTGAAATGGGGTAAAGGATACTGTAAGTGGCGATAAGTTTAAGAAATTGAGGGGAAATCCATATGGGAGCTTTCAAAGAGTTAAAATTATTAAGTTCTAAGTAAAAAGAGGTAATTTATATTAACTTTTTTAACTAAACAAGCTACGAATAGCAGTACTATTATTAAATAAATATTACACACTTTTTTCAAAGTCTCAATGACCTCAACATTGCATTGAAATCACTTCCACAAATGGTTTTCTCCTAAAAATAATATATCTACCAAGCTCATCGTCATCGGATGATTCACTCTCCGAGCTCTCGTTGCGCCTGGTCGAGGCTGGCGTCGGTGCCTCTAGAGAGAGGCGCGGGGCCACAGGTCGCTCCTTCTTAGCCTGGTTGAGTACATTGCAGAACGCACACCGGAACGAGGCGTACTCGTACTCCTCCTTGGGCAACATTCCTGGGGGATAAGAATAAATATAATTAGAGTTAGAAATTTACTTTTCCATGAAAAATAAATTCAAATATTTGTTTAAACATAGTTCTAGCCATAGTTTAAATTTAAAAATGCTCTTTGCGATACAAGAACCCAACGGAATTAAGTATAAGTACCTGTAAAGGTTGCACTATCATACATTTTAATATCTTATCAATGACTGCAAATATTTCCTGCTAAAAGTAGTGCCCTGTCAGCATTTGGCAGCCAAAAATGCCAATAAAAGCGATAGTCTAACCGGTTTTCCTGCCTCATCTCTAACCAATCTTAAGAAACCCCCCTTTACTGATCATAACCCACCGTTGTGGGCGTGACACTCCTTGCAGATCATGCCAAATCGATTCTGTGGACTGTCGCCCACGATAAAGTCTACGATGCGATCCAGCGCACTGCGCGATCTTTCGTCCACAATGGGGAACGGTGTTCGCCGACGCAGTTCCTGCACGGCGCGAATTTGCGGCGATGCTGACGTCATTGCCAGCGAATGCGAGCTGATGACGCTGCTGCTCAGACTGGTGTTGTTATTGTTGTAAACGCTGGTGTATGGAGCCAGCGATCGCTGCTGCTGCGGCTGACCGATAGCAGCGGCTCGAGCGGCGGGCTGAGGCGACCGGTCGGAGAGTGCGTGTCGGTTGGGTGTCTGCAGGCCGCTGCCAATACGGAGCTGCTTCTTATCGCCAAAGCGCTCTAAGAGATTCAGTGCCACCTGGGGGAGGAAAATGATGGGAATTAGAGATTGATATTCAAGGCAACTTAAGTACTTACCTTGTACGTCTCCTTGTCCATGACCTGCTCCAATAGGAGGCGCTTCTCCTCCTTCAGCCGCGTCAGCTTATCGCCATTTTTGTTTAGCTTGCGCTGGAAGTACCACGTAAACAGGCGTCGCATAAAGACGATACTGGAATATCCGTGATAAATACATATAAGGAATATATAATCCATGAAACTGACTCAAAGACCGGGTAATGTAGAACACTCACACGAAGGGAAAGAGGAGCAGCGGCACCAGGTACATAAAGCACTCCTTCATCGTCGGCGGGAAGTAGAAGAAGTACCAGAGTCCGAAGCCCACGATATACGCGCCGATGGTGAAGCCCACAAAGTTCGTCACGAACCGCCGCTTCCGCTCCTCCGTGTTGATCATGTACTTCTCCAACGCCTGGATCTGCGTCTGCAGCCCCTCCAACACCGCCTCCGTAGACTTTTCCTTCTATAATTAGATTCAGATTCGTATTCGTTTTTCGTGGGTATTCGCCATATTTTTGGCCATTCGCAGATTTGCATTTTTGCACTCCGCAAATCGCGCTGGCCGTCCATACGCACCCGAAACTTGGACAGCACGAATCCCATTGTGTATATTTAACTAAAAATCAACAAACAATAACATTTACTCGAATATTTTGCTATTAAAACGCCCGCTCGCTGCCTTGGAATTATTTGTTGCTCAGCGTGACCGTGGCTGTACCTTAAAAATACACCGTCGGAGGAGGGCGATGGGAAAAATACCAAAATATACTGTACAGCTTTGTACGTGTACCTAAAAATACCAACGGGCAGCCAGTGATGCGGCTCTTGCAATACTTTTTTGTCAAGTTTTTATAGGTAATTATAATTATTTTTAATTAATCTTTAAAAGTACCTCTCAGTTTTTTATTGGCAAAGTAAGCTTATTAATCTTAAAAATCTTTAATAATTTAAAAGAATTGAAAAATAAGCCGATATATGTACATAACTATATGTATAACAAATAGTAGTCATACTGAAATAAAATAGATTTAATAAACATTAAATAATAATAATATGAACAAAGGAAAAAGGATTTACTTAAACAATTAACAATTTAATGAATACTGTATATTATAAATTTAACTATTGTGTTGTCTAAAAACACTCGCTTAAATAAACTAAATTGTTTGAAGATAAATATTTCTTCTAAACTTAATTATTTTATTAGAAAAGTAAATGTAAAAATTAAAAAGTCGTGTAAGAACTGAGAGTACCGTTACATCTTGCCTGAATTAAAACTATCGGTAATCTGTGCTTGGGGTAGGTTTTCTAACAGCTGTGCTCTATGGTCACACTGTTTCAGGTACCCGCCAGACGGTATATTTTAACGGTCTCGCCACGGTCTTACTTCAGTTTTGCCGGTTGTTTGGATCACAAGTTGAATTCGGAAAGCTCCGCGCTCGGTTCGGTTCTCGGCCCGTTCGTACGTCGCGAGTGCGCCAAATAGAAAATTGTGAAAATAAATATTTTAAAGTGAGAATATAAATACAAACTAAGAGCAGACATGATGCCGCTGCAGGAGTCGACGCAATCCCTGGGCTGGCAGCTGGAGGACTACGCGTACTTCCGCAAGTGCGGGGAAATCACCGCCTCGCCGGACGTCCAGAGCTTCGGCTTTAACTGTGCCTTCTGTCCGGCCATCTGCCTGCAATTTTCCGTGTTCATGGACCATGTCCGGGATCAGCACACCCAGGAGGTGAGGCGGCGCTACGAGGCTTCTGCAGAGGAAAGCGCCGAGCAGCAAACCCAGACGGATCTGGTGATCATGGAGCTGGACTGCCCGGAGATAATGTACCCGCTGGAGAGTAGCCAAAAGAAGGCGGGCGCCGAGCAGTGGGAGCCCATGGAGGCGGATCTGGACGCCCAGCTAATGAGCCTGCTTCCGCCGGCGACCCCTGCACTGCACGTAACTACCGCGGAAGCCGTGGCGCCAGAAATAGATTTGGTTTACGTGGTGGAAAATCCATTGCCACCCTCGCCGCCGCCCTCGGCGGACATTTCGAAGGGGAATTGCTTGCAAGCCCTGCACCTGGAGCTACATCCCGACCCCGATTCCTTCACCCTGCTGCACGACATGGGAACGCCCTTGCCTTTGAATCAGCACGCGGAGGTAGTTGCTCCCCCGTCGATTACAACTCCGTTGCCGCGTTATGAGACACGACGCGTGGTAAGCTAATCACCCAATGGGCACAGTGGACACCCGCTACAGCGGTGGTTCCCTTGCATGTCTTTCGATAAATGATTCGGGCAAAATTAGCATTTTAATATTTTATTAAGTACAGTAGAACTTCGGTAACTGGTATTATGATTGGGAGAGTAAAAAGTATTTGGTAGAAGATATTACAATTTAGATATTAGAAATTTTACATTATAATGCATATACATTTTATCAAGATTATAACAGAAAAACAAATATTTTGAAAACAGTAACAAGTATACAATTTTAAGGAAAAATTTTGACAGTTTAAGTAACAGAAAACAGTTTATTTAGGAAGAAATCTAATCTTTCTAAGCTTTTCAATTATTGTACCTATGTATGTACGTAATTAGTTAAACGAAAAGCGAGCTTTCAATAAGAAGTGTTCAATTTCATAAGACAAAAACTCCCTACCATAAATAAATAAAACCCATTAACAAAGTCTAAAGTTATTAAGGTTTCCCTTTAGCGATTTCTCCCTGTTTTGTGTTATTTGTTTTTGCCTTTCCCCCTTTCATTCGATTTTGTAATGCAAAATTGGCTTTCCGATGCCTGTCAGAAGGAGAAGGGCAGGCGCTATGGTGAGGGGGGCGGTGGGCGCTGGCAGTTCCGGAGAAGGTTTTCGCTTCCCCTGGTCACTTGACCTTCAAAATAACGGCGCAATGGCACACAACACACAAAATATTGAGCAAAAGTGTGTCGCGCAGTTTGCCCGCTCAGTCCGCCTTGCTTTTGTTCTCGTCTTCCCCTTTTTTAAGTCCCGTTTGCTGTCCGTGGCCTTTTTTTTATGTTTTGTTACTTTTATTTATTTTTTTTTATTTATTTATTTTGGAGGAACTGGCAAACAGGGAGGCATTTTGTCAGTTTGTCAGACAGTCCGTCTTTTTGCCTGGCTATTTTCGATGTTGTTTCTTTTTTGTTTCCCAATGCGACGCAATTTTTCTGCTTTTTCTTGAGGTTTTCACTTTTGTTTTGTTCCATTTTTTGTGGACATGGAAATGACGAGCTGAAGAAAAAAAAAGCAACAATATCTTTTGTTGCTCACACATCTGTACGTTCATAGATATTCACATATAAATCGCATAGTAAAAGAGGCCGAAAAATACTCGAAAATTGGGACACAAACACTTGGTGGATTTTTTGGAAAACAGCCCGTCAAAATATTCTTTGTTTGGGGCCTTTGCTCTGTGGATTTTGTGGATTTTTAAAAATAAATGACTATTAAATGGTAATTAAAATGATTATTTATGTCAACCGACAGATACAGAACTTGTGGATGGTGTCACATATCCCGGGGTATATAGGCAGACTTTTTGGAAACGATTCAAAAAACTTTGATTGTGGTTTTTATAAACGTGTAAAGTTTATTTCTTTGGTTTATATATTCAGTACTATATCAAGAGGTCCCTCAGAAAAGATTCTCATAGTTCTAAATATATTTTTAAAGAATTTGTAAAACAAGTCAAGGGATTATTCTAGTTAGATTGTGTTCAGAATTTAATAAAAACATTTATTAATTTAATTCAACATGGTCTTTGATTAGTTCTCGTTTTGAAAACGATTCAAAAACTTTTATTGTGGTTTTTATAAACGTGTAAAGTTTATTTATTTTTCGTATATTCAGTGCTATATCAAGAGGTCACTCAGAAAAGATTCTTATAGTTCTAAATATATTTTTAAAGAATTTGTAAAACAAGTCAAGGGATTGTGTTCAGATGTTTATAAAAACATTTTTTTAATTAATTCAACATGGTCTTTGATTAGTTCTTGGATTATTCCCTTGAAAATTAGGGCCTCAATGGCCTCAACGCACAATAGTTTCTAAAAATGTCTTTAAAAAACAAAATATATGTGTTTCTCAATTGTCAAAGAGTTAAATTGCTTCCTTTGCCTTGACAGGCACTTCAGACTGCCTTCAAGTACCTATCCATAGATGTTCGTTCGTCAATGGAATAGGTGATAATAGCCTTTGAAAATATAAAATCTAGCTCTGCAATTATATTTCATCAGTTTTCTTTTTGCCGAAAATAGAATAGACACCCATTGACGTAATGTAAGTGTCAATAAATAATAATTCCACACATGAGCTAATCTAATAATAATTAAAAGAAAATAGTACGGATAAATATGTGGTGTGAGTAATGGTGAATGCATTTTTCGTCATCAAGGCATGTGGGAAATATGGGGAAAGTGTATGTTTGTATATACATATGGCGCATACTGGACAGACCATTAGAATGTTCGTTATTATTATCGCTCGCCCGATATCCGGGGCATTGAGCGGTGCCAGGCGAAATAACAGAACTCTCGGAAATAGAAATAGAAATGTTGATAAAAATCATTTTCTATTTGCCCGTAGGCTCACACTTGCAGTAGACATTATTGGTAATTCTGTTGTTTTTTCGGTTTTGCTACTATCAGCGCACATTGGGTAAGCTTGTCGGCCGACGTTGGGCTTTATCTAGACCCCAAAGAGGTAAACAAATAGGGGAAAATTATCTAAGCTTCGATTTGGTAAGCATTGGTAGACGGTACAGTGGGGTAGGAATTGGATTTTTTGAGAAGAAAATTAAGTATCAAAATGGAGTATTATTAAATCAAAGAACACCGCGATTAGTCATCATCGAGATAATCGAAAAACATCGATAGCGAAAGAGGCAGAATTTCGAAATAGTGAGCAGAAAACTTTATCATCAAAATTTTGTATTAAATGAATTAAAACCATCGATTAATCAATATGTTTTTATCGAGAAAATCGAAAGATATTAATCACAACATAAGCAGGAATTCGAAATTATATGGAGAAAACTAATTAAGCGAAATGTTGAATTCAAAAAAATATTGGGCATCGATTATTCTATACTTTTTCATTGATAAAATCGATAAATATCGATAACAAAATAGTTATTTATAAAGAAAAACTTAAAGAGTCTAATATAAATTTTTACCAATAATATAAAATGGGATCTTACCTATTATTCTCACTCTACTATCACCACTCTGACTATCCTAACATATGTAGTTACATCCGGACTATCGGTCAATCGATCGTTTCGTGAGACCCAGACAGCCCGCCCGATTCCACTATCATTCCAACGGCATACCATTCATCGTCAGTCTCGCGTTGGCCAATATCTCTATTGGGGGGTAATAAAATAATTTTAGATTTTTGTCGATGTTTGTCGGCTATAGAAAATGGCTTAAAGATAAGAAAGTACCGCGGAACTGCTAACTAAGGAGGTTTTAATGTTCATTTAAACACTTGTAAATTGGAATTTTTAGAGCACCTGCCATAAAAACCTTCCCAGGCCATAAATCATTGTCCAAGCTGAACGTATGAACGTATCGAAATACAACTGGCTTCGTCATTCCGGCTAGCGATCGGCTGGAAGTGCTACTGCATAATGTATACTATAGTGCTGAAATCGGTTCTATATTGAGAAACCAGCTAAGCAATCTGGTTAATTATTGCCATCGATTAGGTATTTATTTTGGATTGTATTACTATCAGACAGCTAGTTGGAGAACCCATTTAAATCATTGGTAATCCATACAGAAATCAGAGCTAAGCACTGAGAAATCATCCCATATATCATCATCATCAGAGGGGCATAATCTAATCTTAAGTCGCGTATACACCGTATCAATGCGCTCCATTTATTATCTTCCCAGGCGATAATTTGTTTTCAACCTTTCAAAATCTTGGGGTTTCGGGAAGTTTCGATTTATGTGCACGTTAATCACTGGCAAACAAAAAAACGAAAACCGACAAAAAAAAAACGAGGACATGTTGACAGGCAATGCTTCAGTTTTTATCAGTCACATCCATGCCTATTAAATAATTAACAAGTTTAACTAAACATTTCGGCATGTCTGGGGGAACTGTGGAGCTTAAGTTGCTTTTTCCACCCCCGATCGATCAGCTGAGGAGGTTTTATAATCAGTCTAATTTAATTAATGCAGCCTTGTGACTGACAGAAGTTGTTTGTTTAAAGTTTTTGTGTAAATTCCGCGCCTTTGTCAGAAATTGATTGCACTTAATGCCCCCCTAGTATTATCTTTGAATCTGGCTTTCGCTTTGTTTGCTTCCCGGTTCCTGTGTGTGTTCTCTATAAGGTTTCCCTCCCATCGGTTTATTTTTCGTCGTTTTCGGTGGGCTTCCATCAGGGCGTGGACGCGTTTTATGCTCTTGGCCATAAAACGGCACAAAACCCTGCCACGGGTTGCGTGAAAAAAAGAAAGAAAAACGAAATATTCTTCATAATTTATTAGCTCACGTTGGGCTTTATTACATTTACATTTGAGTCTCGTGTTCTCCCGGATTTTGCATGTCGCCTTGACTGCTGGCTGTTGCCACCACAAGCGCCTGTTCGGTTGCCTTTGTTCGTTGTCATATGGCTTGCGGCTTGAGGGGCATAATTTTATATAGCATACAAAAATGGGAAAAATGGGAGCTTGTCCCGGAGACCCCATAAACCCTATATGGTAAACAAGACACTCGGCGAATGCCGCCGCCGCTGTTCGATCAATTAAAGCCCTCCCTAGGGCCAAATCAAACAGAGAGACGGGACCGAAACAAACTTGTTGTAATCAAGCCATGGCCTGGCCTGGCCTGGCCGTGTGCTGACACCATTTCGGGGCCAAAGCCTTACAATGGTACGAGTATTAATGGGCTTTCCCATGAATCTTTTATTTGCACATCAAAGCCTGAAAGCTCCTAAGCTATATGTCGCACATTCCTCCTCCAATTGCGCCAGATCCGATAATCACCATTTAGGGGGAATGAAAATGTATCGAAATAAGAGTTTTCATTAATTAATGCGATGCTCCCAATCGCATCGCATCATCTTCAAAGGAACTTTTGATTGGGTGCTGCCCGCATATTATTATTATTTGCTTGGTGACAAATGCAATAAACAATAGCTTTTAATTGAAGAGCCGCCCGCCCGATGACGCAGCTGCTCGCACACGGAATGGGTCCTATGTCTGGCACTATTTGACCGATGGATTCCCGACTTTGATGTGGGACGCTGTGATAAAAAGAGTGTGGCAAATCGAAGAATGGAACCTATTATGTCACCGATTAATGAGGATCTTGGGTTTAAAAACCATGAATTAATAGGAATTTAATATAAAAGATCTAGAAATAAATCAAGAAATTATTATATAGGGGGAGAATTTAAAAGAGGAGTTCTAGAAAAATTGCATGGGTTTCTTTCACAGTTTTAAATATTTTGTTAAAGGTAAAAGGAACTCCTGTCACATTAAAGAACTCTGAAAAAAGAGATATTCCTCAAAAAGGGTTCTACTCGATGAACTTACTGTACTAAATGTTCTTGGTATCTTAAGCAAACCTATAAATAAATCATTAACCTTTAATCTTAATGAATCTTAAGTGCTTTTCCACCAATTAACTCCTACAAATCAATTAGCAGCTGATACATTTCCGACTTAATCGAAAAACTGAAGCTTACACATTATTCTGCTTATTATTCTGGCAGTCTAAGCAACTTCAGTAACTTTCCCAGAAATTAATTTGAACTCCAAACAAATCCATTTCCTGCTCTCTGTGGTTAAATATCAATTTATGGCTTCAATGCAATGATCCCTCTTCTAAACTCATTCCCCTGTGTCATCCATCTTCAGTTCACATTTCCAGCTTCTGACAGTTCTAACGAGTTTCAAGCCCCTTCGATTGAACAATTTATAAATAAACATAAAGGGGGAAGGAACACTTACTCAACTTAACTCAATAAGATTGCTCTGCGATCGGGTTTCAATATATACTCGCATATCGAGCGAAATACAACCCCGGAATCAGAATACGGAGCACTGCGGCTGCTGCTGCTGTTGTTGTTTATTGAATTTTTATGCAATTTTGTTAACTGGATCAATTATTTCAATTGCGTGTTCGGTAAACACAGCCGGGAGCCGTGACGCAGGCAAGGGAGAATTCCGGACGGACAAGGCAGGGCACTCGGACAGCCACACCCCACAATTCTGTGGTGTTTTCTTCTTTTTTTTTTTGGGTGTCTAGGGCCAGACTAGAAACCACCTTCCTATGGTCAGCCTTGCCTTTGTTTGCTGGCTCTTTTGTTGCACCGATATGAAAAATAATAGTCCAGGGAAATTATTAACTTGGGTGAACGAACATGGAATGCCCTGGCAGTGGGAGAATTTCAAAGGAGACTTTACACTGACATGTTAGAAATGTTTTTTTCTGAGTCAAAAATAGAATCAAGACCCTAGATATGAGAAATAAATAGCTAACAATTTTTGTAATATTTTATAAAAAAGAGTTTTGACTAAGCAATGATATGTATCTAAAAAAATAAGGTAGATCTTCATTCTGTGCATACTATGCGTGTGCTAGCAGATGCCGGACAGAGAAATTTGATGGCTCGCGAGTCAGGGCTGTGAGCACCGCTGCATTAAAGTAATAGTTTTCAACAAATTCAATGACAAAATCTCCTAATATTTCTGTAATTTATATTACTATTATCTATTATAGTTCTCTGCTAATTAAGATGGTTCTTCT
Organism: Drosophila lacteicornis; assembly: GCA_008044355.1. Classification (NCBI taxonomy): domain Eukaryota; kingdom Metazoa; phylum Arthropoda; class Insecta; order Diptera; family Drosophilidae; genus Drosophila; species Drosophila lacteicornis. Next base: position 46,757 of record VNKF01002316.1, read on the forward strand.
TAAAGTCAAATTTTTACAATACCTATTTAGAACCCAAAGACCTTCTTCAAAGCTTTATAAACCATATTAATCTTCATAAAACCCTTTAAAAACCTAGATTAAAATGCTATTGCATTCCAACATACTCTGCTTACCCATAAATTCCATGGGAATAGATGGAAAAATAAAAAATAAAACAGCTGTTCAACCATTTGCACTATTGGATGTGGACTAGAGACTAGAGCGAACGCATGTGGTGCCGACTGCAATGCAATTCCATGCAATGCAGCCACGATATGGAACTATTTCCTGTTGCCAGGCAGACAAACGTCAAGGATGGCAGGGTCAGCCGGGCATGGGCCGGTTTAGGGGGTTGCTTTTAATGGGTTTACATTGCTCACCTTTCCGATGGAGCGCTGCTCCGAGGGCTCCTGCTCCTGCTCCTGCTCCGAGGTCCTTGGCGTCGAGTGGGTGTGACCCCAGTTGGAGCTCCAGTCGCTCGAAATGAAAATGTTTTCGCTCGCTTTCCCAGCGAGCGAGAGAGAGCAAGGGTGAAACTTTCATTTCGACGTTTGAAATTGCATTTTTAATTGGGGCCAAGGCTCGTGCCTGTGTTTATTCCCCCCCTCTCTAGTTTTTACCTTCTGCAAATTTTCAGTGATTCAATTAGCTCTGTAAAGTAGTGTTAGCTTTTGGTAAAAGGTCAGGGCCCGGTTCGATGGCTGAATGAATGATTGGTGGTAGTTGGTGGGTTGTCTTTCCGATTAATCAGCCGCCCGATGGGCCATTAACCCCATACCCCAGCCCTTGATGAATATGCAATGAAGACTCAGACTTAGACTCAGCTGTAACCATTTAATTTCTCTGAAATGCCAAGTATATATATTAAATACTATATCCTGTGCTCATTTATAGTTAATTTACTTGCATTATTCAAAGACAAGACTTGACACACAAAGGGCCCGTGCAATTAATAACACATTAAATGGAAATCGACCATAACTCTAAAGGCCTTTGGGCCACGTTTCACTTTATCTAGACCCATTAGCCTTATCGACGTTTTGTGGGTGGCCTGGGGGGTGTCTAATAAATAAAATGAGAGGCTAAAATATCAACGACTGTTGGTGGTCACCTCAATTTCAAGACAATCAGGCGACAACTTCAATTGCCAATTATGGTTAAAAGAAAAGCTTGGAAAGATAAAGCGAAACTACAAATGCTCTCACTGAAATAACAGTCCAGTCTTCTATTAATTATATTTAATGATCAAGCAGAAGCTAATTTTGCCCAGATTATCTTAAAGCTTTAATAAAAAATTAACCTAAAGAGAGTTTAATAATTTGTTGTAACTCAAAAATCTACCCTCTGAGAGACAGAGTGTTAAACGCTTTATATTAAACCTTGTTTTTAGCTCTACGCATATCGGGTGAAAACTGGTTAGAACTGCTCATCGTATCATTGTAGGGGATTCGGATCCCATATGCAATGTTTGTCAGAACAAAACATTTGCATGCCGGCAACAAATTTCGTTTCGCTTTTAATTTTTGGGTCTTGCGAATTCCTAATTAGGGCACTTGGAAACGCGGAACCTTATCGGCCAGCGATTTCAAGTACTAAATACATATGAGGGTAGGTCGGGTTTTGTATGTACATTTAAGGGGGAAAATTAATGAACATTTAGAAGTTTGAATTTAAGAATTTAAAGTCTTCAAACTGCCAATTATCATGCTTAAATCAGAAAAGGTACACTTAATATCAAACTTCCCTATAATTATATTGCTAAGAAGTGACAATGACTTAAGACAATGACTTTTCTTGGCTTCCATTTGAATATTTAATAACAATTTTCACTCAAGAACTTGGAGAATAAACGATCTGACCCACTTAATGCATGACCGATGCCCTTGAGCTTTTCAATGTTTTTATTCTTGGGCATTAAACAGATATCCATAGGGGAGTCCCCTTTAGAGTGAAACACGATACAAGAGTAATTAATTGTGGGGAAACCGTTTTGTATATTGAGTGTGTTCTTCCTCGCAAATGAAACCAAAACAATATAGAAAACAGACACACATGCAATATAATATAGAATATGAGGAAATATGGAAGTCGGGCCCAGAGCCATATGCAAGTGCGATAAGGGAACGATGACGACGCCACAAAGGCCAATAGCCGCTGATATTCGAGAATCCGAGAATCGAGTAACCAGCAAGAGAGCGAGGCAGCCGGCAGACTTTCGCTTTTTGTTTACGAGTTGTTGTTCTGGCTGTATACGATTTTCCAGCAAAAACAAACGATAAACCCCGGACGAGATCATGTGGCACCGGCCGGGCACCCGGCTAATCCCAACAAATTTATTTATTTATGCGAAATATTTCAACATCTTTATGCAGGCAATGCAGCGCAAGCTTCGCCAGGCGGAAAACGAGAATGCAAAAGAGGAGGAGGAGGCGGAGGAGCTGCTGCAGATAGAGGAACTGGAGATGGAGGAGGTGGAGCCGGAGGAGGAGGACCCGATCGAGCCGCCGGAGAAGAACGTTCTGGAAATGACACCGCCAGCCACGCCGCCCACACCAATGGCGCCCACCTCGCCCACCAGCAGCGTGGCGAGCAGCTTGGATTTCCAAGCGGTGAGTAAACAACTCTATTTCAAAGAGTATGGGATCATGTTAATTCCATAGAAATCCCTTCAAACTCAGTATATATCACATATAATCTCCTCCAGAGAACCCGTCGCGAACTGGAGCGCAATCGAGAGTTTGTTAGCTCTCTGTTGACGGAATATGAACGCATGGAAAAGCTGTGGAATCCCCGGCATCCGGACTACAAATACAATGCCAAGCAGAGTGTCTATGGAGAGCTGGTTGCTCCTCTGGAATGTCACTGCCAGATGCGGCTCTCCGGCGCCGAGATCTTTGCTGTGCTCAAGGAACTCCGGGGAAGATATCGCCGGGAGTTGAGCAAGCTGAATGCCCTTGGTGGGAAGTACAAGTCACGGCTGTGGTACTTTGACAATATGCACTTCCTCAGGGGCGTCATAGAAAACAAACGAGCTGAGAGGGAGGCCAAGGTGAGTAAATATGCTTCCCAAACTTCATTAAATCAGGTTCCTCAAGGGTCTCCTCTCCAGATTTCCAGTGAGCCCACCGAGAGCGAGAAATCCTGCGAAACAGACGCCGAGTCCTGCAGCAAGTCAGCCCTTTACCGCGAGGTGCTCAGCTTCATGCTGGACGCCTTCAAGAGGCTAGAGTGCCTGTGGAATCCGCAACACTATGACTACGCCAGTTGCTGCAAGAAGGATCTGTACCGGGAGATATCCGTGCAGTTGCAGGAGGAGCTTAGCTACGATATGAGCGGCGAGGAGTGCTACAAGGAGATCCAGAAGCTGAGGACGCGCTACCGCAAGGAGCTGCGCATGGTTATCAAGCACAAGGGACTATACCTGCCCAAGCTGTGGTGCTACGACGAGATGGAGTTCCTTCAACCGATACTCCAAGAGCAGATCTTCAACAAGATCAGCAAGGTATTATAATTAATGATTAACCAAGAGCTTGTATTTATTTCTTAAATATTCCAGAAAGTCGGGGTGGTGGAGACCAATCAGAAGACCAAGTTCATCGACGCCAGCTCCATAAAGTTCGCCACCGAAGAGGATCAGCTGCAGTTTGTGGAGATCTACCGCAACTACTCGGCCTTGTGGGACGTGGACCATCCCGACTTTCGCTCGAATGCCTATCGGGGGCAGGCTTTGACCCAAATGCTGGACGAGCTGAACACCACCTTTCACACATCTTACGCCGCCGAGCAGCTGGAGAAGACCCTGTTTGATCTGCGCAAGGATTTCTCGGCACAGAAAAGGAAAATACTCACCGACTCCGCTGATGCCAGCAGCATTCCCCTGCTGCACGCCAAGTTGGCGGAGTTCCTGGACCCCAATCTGGGGCCCTTTCGCTGCGATGTGTGCGCGGAGCTGGTCAAGACCTGTGATCAGTACAAGGTGCATCGTTCGGGTCACGATGGCACGCAGCCCTTCATATGCACGCTCTGTGGCAAGGGCTTCCAGATGCCTTGCAATCTCACAGTGCACATACGGCGACATCGAAGGGACTTCCCTTATGCCTGCGAGCAGTGCGACAAGCGCTTTGCCACCTCCACGGAGGTGGCCATCCACCTGCGCAGCCACACCGGGGAGCGGCCCTACATCTGCGACCTGTGCGGCAAGTCCTTCAAGACCTGGTCCTTCTTCGATATCCACCGACGACGGCACCTCAACCAGTCGACATTCCACTGCCCGATCTGTGCAAAGGGATTCTACGAGAAGAATCGCTTCACCGATCACATGAACTCCCACTGGGCCATCCGCAAGCACTTGTGCACTGTCTGCGGCAAGACCTTCACTACCTACGGGAACCTGAAGAAGCACACGGAGCTGCACCTGGCGGTGAAGAAGTACAAGTGCAGTGCCTGTCACAAGCGCTTCGCCCAGTTTGCCAGCCTGCGATGGCACAAGAAGCGGGCCCACAGCCCCGAGGCCCAAGCGGAGGAGAAATAAGTTCTCCTCGGTACTTAACAATGTTTGCAAGGCAATTGTAAAGAGTTAGCCAATCATATCGCCGATCTATCACTAAGTAATGTATTTATTTACTGTTTAAGTGTGTCTGATAACTGCCGGCAAGTGTTGCTTCTCAAGTTCTGTAAGCCTTATCGCCGTAATCGGACAGATTAACTCGCCATTAGTTGAAGGCTTGTAACTGGTTTGTGAGCCAGAACCCAAAGCCATTGAAAGTGAAACCAAAAATAAAGCTATATTTAAAATTATCTATAATTTTTAGGAATTATTTTTAAATGTTTAAGATTTATTTTTGGTATTAAAATACTGTATTATATGATATTATATTAAAATTGTTTATAATTTATAGGAATTATTTTCATATGTGTAAGGTTTCTTTTTTGTATTAAATATTAATTTGGTATTAAATATAAAATATTGTATCAAAAGAACTTGAACCGGCTTCAGCCAGTTGGATTTAGAATTTTTTTGCAAATAACTGGCTGGGAACTTTCCATTCTTTTTTATTCTTAACTTATATCTTTTCAACGAAGAATCAATATTAATTAAGATTCCCCTCCACATTTATTTTGGTATTAAAATGATTTATTTTGGTATATAAATGACATTAAAAGAACTTGAACTGGTTTTAGCCAGTTGGATTTCGAATTTCTTGCAAATAACTGGCTGAACAATTTCATTCCTTTTAATTCTTAACTTATAATTTTTCAACGAAGAATCGATATTAATTATGATTTCCATCCACATTTACTTTTGGTATTAAAATAGTGTATTATAGGTATCCAAAAAACATGAACCAGTTTATGCCAGTTGGAATTAGAATTTCTTGCAAATAACTGGCTTGGAGCCTTCCATTCCCTTTAATTCTTAACGTATAAATCTCCAACGAAGAATCAATATTAATTAAGATTCCCCTCCACATTTATTTTGGTATTAAAATACTGTATTAAATGATATCAAAAGAACTTGAACCGGTTTTAGCCAGTTGGATTTCGAATTTCTTGCAAATAACTGGCTGGGAGCATTCCATTCCTTTTAATTCTTTACTTATAAATCTTCAACGAAGAATCGATATTAATTAAGATTCCCCTCCACTTTTATTTTGGTATTAAAATACTGTATTAAATGATATCAAAAGAAATTGAACCGGTTTTAGCCAGTTGGATTTAGAATTTCTTGCAAATAACTGGCTGGGAACTTTCCATTCCTTTTAATTCTTAACTTATAATTTTTCAACGAAGAATCGATATTAATTAAGATTCCCATCCCGGACTCTTTGGCTTATTTGACCAACCGCTTATTGACTCCAATTGAGTGGCTCCCCTCCAGCCAAGCGACGAAAGTGCAAGTGACAAATGAGACGGCGTCGCCCAGAGTTATTTCATTTTTATCAGCTCTGTGCACACACACACTCAATTAGATTCCATTTAATTGTTGCAACAGAACAATTACCAAGTACGAGGCAGAAAATGAAAATTAATTGCACCCACCCAAGCAATGACTCGGGTGTATGGTTGGTGTGTGCAAAAAGCAAACACAAATGTCTAGAGCGAAATTCATTGAACTGTAACGAAGTAATTACCCAAAGAGCGGGGCGAATAACAAAATCGAAAGCTAATCATCTGTCCAAGGGGGCGTCGAACAACAGAAATTAATGGGTTTGTCGGCATCCAAGTGAGATTTATAAATGTTTGTAGTTCAAGTATTCCGACTTAAACACTTAATTTGCCGGCGGAGCAATTGATTATCACGGACTCCTGGGCTTTCGCTTGGACTTGGGCAAGTCCTTTAGCTCCAGCTGGCTCTTGGGGCGAATGAGCATCTGTACGGACTTGAGGGAACGGAAGCTGTACCAGGGCTCCCAGTAAATGGCCTGGGCATTGTCCATCTCCTCCTTGAAGTATTTGCCATTTAAATTGCTGTAAGGAAGTAAAAAAAAAAAACTATTAAGCCTGGAATAATAACAAAATAATCTGTGTTCGATGCTAAGTAAGTAAATTAATGAATTAAAAATTAAATTAATAATTTTGGTACAAAAAAGATCATTTATCTAAGATACCTATTTCATTTCGACAATTATTGTGTTAAAATGTCATGAAATATTATTTGGATAAGGCATATTGCTGACTTTTTAGGTAAAAAGTAATGGGATTTTCTAATTTTTAAAAATATGATAAAGAAGTCATTTTAAATATGGATTTTAAGAATTTACTTAACTAATGAAGGCTCTGATTTGTATATATATTAATAAGAAATCCTTAAATCGCTTCTCCTTACCTCCGAGAGCAGAAGTCATACCACCACGCTCCATGATGATGCACCGCACAGTTCATGTGGGTAAAGGCATCGTTGTCCCGGTCGAAGGTCGAGAACTTCATCTTGTCGTGGGTGCGCAACGCGTCGCTGGCGTTTCCCTGATAGTGACCCAGCAGCGTCAGCTCGTAGCCTTCCTCGGCGCTGCCGATAAGGAAGTCGTCGTAGTGGGCATAGCTCGTCTCGCCGCCGAATCTCGTGAAGCTAATATACAGCTCATGGGGCTGCGATGTGGTCAGGCGGTGGATTTTCTCCAGTCCCATAAAGAACTCGCCGTTGAGCTTGCCAAAGCCCTTGCTATAAGCATCCCAATTACGGTAAAAGTTCACGGAACCGTCCAGTCTCCGCTGAATGGCCATCCAGCCGGGTCCTGCGGCAGTCTGGCCCTCGCAGGCCACCAGGAAGGGAAGGAAATCTGGCAATTGGATCAAGTGAATCCCAGGGGAGGTGCCGTAAGGCACACAGGTGGTGGTGGTCGCCTCCCAATCCGCCAGGAGGTCGTCCCTCTTCTCCCGGAATTTCCTCTGGAAATATGTCACTTTTACCTTGAGATGATCAATCAGCAGGGTGCTGGAAGTATTTTGCTTTTTGAGATCGTTCATCAGATGCTGTTTTCTCTTCAGGCGGGTTTCGTACACCTTAACCTTCTGCTCCAGTTCCTTAATCTTGTCATCCTTTTCCTTGATCTCAGTCGTTAGGGAAACGTTCTGGGCATTGCAAATCTCCGTTAGGTTCTCGAATCTCTTGAGGAGTTCATCGTCCGTTTGGTCCTTGGACTGCAGTTGATTGATCTCGATTTCCTTATCCTTAATGGTGGCGGCACTTTCAGCTATCTTTTCCATATAAACATCCAGCAGATCATCCAGATCTCCCTTACTAATCCGGATCGTTTTGTGCTGGTCTATATGGACCTCGGCCAGTTTTTCCGGGGCGGCTGTTATGGCGGCGATTTGTGTAGCATTAATTGGCACTACTTCGGTTTTATTTTTCAGCGGCTCCTTTAAGGAAACCTTCGGTTTGGAAACAACTTGAACGGACCAGGCAGAAGCTAGCAATAAAGTCAGTATTCCAAAATAGTATTCCATTCCGAGGGGGAATTATTATTGATCCGTTTTACAGCGCTATTAAAATTCAACTGAAATCGCAAGCGAAATGCATTTTCCCCAAGCTAAGCAAATCAGGAAGTTAAAGCTAATGCCAAGCTCAGTGCTGATAAGAGAGGCTGAACTTGGGGGGGGTAGACTGCACTTGAACTTGAGAAAAGCATACTTTTCAAGCCCGTTCTATTATTAGGTTTAAGTTTTATACTCAACCAATTATGTAAAATTAGAGAATATATATTTTACAAAGAAAAAATCGATGAAGTATGCTTAGTAAAGCAACATTATAGAAGTATTTAGTATTACTTCATAGTTTCCACTTTTAACTTCCCGCCCTTTTTTTTTGAGGAGATTGGCAGCACTAGCTGCCTGACACATTAGTCTGGCAGCCCCGTTTAAGTGTGACCAGCTGCAGTGCAGCCTAAAATGTTCCTTTTTTAGCACATAAACGAGATTTCCGGGCACACTGCCGCTTCAAACCAGACATTCAAGTATACAGAATTTTTCTGAAAGATGTAGAAAGTTGGAATTGTGAATTGAGCTCTCGAACGAAACGGTCTTAAGTGAAAATACATTTCTGCAGTTAAATAAAGTGGAAAAATTGACAATTAAGAAATATTAAATTACTATTAATTTGATAGATTAAAGGACACTGTGAACAAAGAATAAAGAAAAGTGCGACTTAAGCCCAGTTTTCGTGCGACTTTTCTAGCTACGTCAGCAAATCACATTCTTCTATGCTGAAAAACCTTAATTAACAATCAATATCTACAAGAAAATGGTTTTACCCAGTGCTAATATGTGTAATTTACAAGAAATTCACCAAATGAGTTCGATTTTCACAATCGAAAATGTGTGGGAGAACAAAGAAAGCCACCGAAAAAAGTGGGGCTCCGCGGGGCAAGTTGCAGCTCCAGACAAAACTTGATGAAGCGCAGCTGCAGCAACTTTTCTCTATTCGTGAAGATATATACACACATGCATCGGGTCGGGGTGTACAAAGAAAACGAGTCTTTGTTCTCCACACAAAAATCGATGGCGATGTCGATGCACCAACTCGAATCCAAGAAGGGTGTGTATTTTTAGTCTCTCCCTTTCCCCTTTTTCTTATCTTCTGTTTGTCGTCTGCCTGCCTGTTCTTGTTTGCCATTGCCAGTGTGTGTGTGTGTGTGTGTGTGTGCTCAATATGTAAACAATTATCTTATGGCTTCTCTTCTTTCCTTTCAGGAATTTCTCCCCCCATACTTCCAGCGCTGTGGAAAAACTGGAAAGCAGATATTGAGAAGAGGTAAGTGCTGAACTGGAAATAACTCACTCTTGTTTGCTTAATTTTATTAGTATGTTAAAAATAAATAACGTGATTCATTTGTGTTTATTTATGAAGTAAGCTACACTTTAATAAATTGAAAGGAAACCTTTGAAATTTTGCATTATTTGAGCTTAAAATAGGTCACCTTTTTGGATGACAGAACCAATATATTTAGATTTCAAATTCCTTTAAAAAGAAAATTATTATAAAATAACATGACTAAAAAAAGTTTAAAGATTTCGGCACTGGATGATTTTTTAAAAATATTTTGAAGGTAGCATTATAATAAAGTTAAGTTTTCTACGACTTATTTGAAAGTAATGCCCTAATTAATACCTTTAAAAAATCTTGGGACTTACAATTTTTATTAATTAAACCAAATTCCATTATTACTATAATATAAGTAAAAATAAATCCCTTTAACTTGAAATTACTTGTATAAAAATTATAATTTGCTTAAAATACATCACTAACTTCATAAAAAGAATATAATTTGCATAGTTTGGCTGTTTACAATATTAAACTTGTTCTTATCTTCATAAAAAAGACAAGTTCCTTCCTTTTATGACTCTTAATAGGAACTTTTTAACTCTTTCTTGCAGTTTAAGTACTCCAAAGCTGGAATTTGCCGACTATAACCCAAGATGGACGACCTACTCTCCGTGAACTGGGGCAGGATTTGGTATTTATGACTACTATTCTACTTGCTACCAAGCGCATCCATCGCTAACGACCCACCAACTCCACAAATCAACCACCACATATACTAAGTATATCCCAGGCAGTGTAAAAGCGTATCATGCTACCAACCATCTTGTCTATATATCCTATGTGCATATATATCGTTAGAAAGTAAGTGTCTTTGCAGGTCCATCACCAAAACCAAACCAAACCAAACTACAACAACCAGCTCAACGCCACTAATCTCGTTTCTTTCTCAATATATGCCATATATCTATATATATTTTATATTTATATCCCATGTCCAAATAAGCCCCGACCTAGCCCATTATCCCCACGACTTATGAATCCGTTCGCCTTGCAGTTTCCAAGTACCAAACCGCCTACGCCTGCGAAGGTAAGAAACTGACCATCGAGTGTGATCCCGGAGATGTGATCAATCTCATTAGGGCCAACTATGGCCGCTTCTCGATTACCATCTGCAATGACCATGGCAATGTGGAGTGGAGTGTCAATTGCATGTTTGCCAAGTCACTCACCGTACTGAATTCAAGGTGGGATATATTCTTTGTACTTAAATATTTTGATTTTTTTATAAAATTTTAAAGAGAGTGATTCGTTTAAGCGCTCGCACTTTGAGAGTCAGAAAATAGGCACAGGAATACTTTGCCTTGTTGGCAATGCTGTAACACTTAATCTAGAAAATGTGTCCTTGTTGGAAATGCTTTAACAGTTGATTTAAAAAAATGTATCCTTGTTGGCAATGCTGTAATATTTAATCTAAGTAAATGTATACTTGTTGGCAATGCTGTAGCATTTAATCTAAAAAAATGTATTCTTGTTGGCAATGCTGCAGAATTTAATCTAAAAAAATTTATCCTTGTTGGCAATGCTGAAATATTTAATCCAAGTAAATGGATACTTGTTGGCAATACTGTAATATTTAATCTTAAAAATGTATCCTTGTTGGCAATGCTGTAACAGTTGATCTCAAAAAAATGTATCTTGTTGGCAATGCTGTAACATTTAATCTAAAAAATGTATCCTTGTTGGCAATGCTGTAATATTTAATCTAAGTAAATGTATACTTGTTGGCAATGCTGTAGCATTTAATCTTAAAAAAATGTTTCCTTGTTGGCAATGCTGTAACAGTTGATCTAAAAAAATATATCCCTGTTGGCAATGCTGTAACAGTTGATCTAAAAAAATATATCCTTGTTGGCAATGCTGTAATATTTAATCTAAAAAATATCCATTCTCAGCTTAAAGACATTAATCTAAAATTTTTAGGAGCCTTAACCTCTTAATTTTATTCGAATTAAATAGCTTACTTTATAAATAAAGAAAGTTTGCCTACATATAAGCCAACATAAACCCTTTCCTCTTACAGATGTGCCCACAAGCAGAGCTGCAGCGTGTTGGCAGCCACCAGCATGTTCGGGGATCCCTGTCCCGGAACCCACAAGTATCTGGAGGCGCACTATCAGTGCATCAGTGCCGCCCAGACCTCGACGACGACCAAGCGGCCCAGCCCGCCACCGTGGGTGCTCAACAATGGCCCACCGATCTTCGGCAATGGCAGTGGCCTGATCCACCCGCCCGGCGTGGGATCGGGTGCGCCACAACCGCCACCGCGACTGCCCACGCTGCCCGGCGTGGTGGGAATCAGTGGGAATGCCGGACTGTTCAATGTGCCACCGCAACACACCGCCGTCACCCACTCCACGCCCTCGAGCAGCACAGCGGCTGTGGGCGGCGGAGGAAGACTTAAGGGAGTGGCCACCTCCACAACGACCACCAAGCATCCGGCAGGTCGGCACGATGGTCTGCCGCCGCCCCCGCAACTGCATCACCATCACAATCACCATGGGGACGAGGCCGCCGCCGCCGCACCCACCAAGGCCAGCAGCAAGCTGCCAGCTGTGGGCAATGCCACGGCTCCCTCGAACACCCGCATCCTGACCGGGGTTGGGGGATCCGGCAGCGACGATGGCACTCTGCTGACCACCAAGAGCTCGCCCAACCGCCCGCCGGGAACTGCGGCGAGTGGATCTCCGGTGTCCGCGAATGGCAGCGTCGTGCGCACCATTAACAACATCAACTTGAATGCGGCTGGAATGTCGGGAGCGGATGATGAGAGCAAGTTGTTCTGCGGTCCCACCCATGCCCGCAATCTCTTCTGGAACCTGACCAGGGTGGGAGATGTGAACGTGCAGCCCTGTCCTGGCGGAGCAGCCGGCATAGCCAAGTGGCGTTGCGTGCTGATGAAGCGAATGCCGGACTCTGGCTTCGATGAGTACGACGATGATCCGAGCACCACCACGCCCCCACCCAGTGGCGGCGACTGCCTGCACAACAGCAGCAGCTGCGAGCCGCCGGTGAGCATGGCCCACAAGGTGAACCAGCGACTGCGCAACTTTGAGCCCACTTGGCATCCCATGACCCCCGATCTGACGCAGTGTCGCAGCATCTGGCTGAATAACCTGGAGATGCGGGTCAACCAAAGGGATTCCTCGCTGACCTCCATTGCCAACGATATGTCCGAGGTGACGAGCAGCAAGACCCTGTATGGTGGGGATATGTTGGTCACCACCAAGATTATCCAAACGGTGTCTGAGAAAATGCTCCACGACAAGGAGACCTTCCCGGATCAGCGGCAGCGCGAGGCCATGATCATGGAACTCCTGCATAATGTGGTCAAAACGGGCTCTAATCTGCTGGATGAGTCACAGCTGTCTTCTTGGTTAGATCTCAATCCCGAGGATCAAATGCGAGTGGCCACGTCCTTGCTGACGGGACTGGAGTATAATGCCTTCCTGCTGGCTGATACCATCATTAGGGAAAGGAGTGTGGTCCAGAAGGTCAAGAATATATGTGAGTAAACTTGATCCTTGAGAGGTTTGTCATTAAACTGATGGAAATCCTTGTTCTTTCTTTAGTATTGTCTGTGCGGGTGCTGGAAACCAAGACCATTCAGTCGAGCGTGGTCTTTCCGGACTCGGATCAGTGGCCTCTAAGCTCCGATCGCATTGAGCTGCCACGCGCAGCTCTGCTGGACAACAGTGAGGGAGGCCTGGTGAGGATAGTCTTTGCTGCCTTTGATCGCCTGGAGTCTATACTCAAGCCCAGCTATGATCACTTTGATTTGAAGAGCTCTCGGAGCTATGGTAAGTGGCTTAATCTTAAAGGAAGTATATGTATTAACCTCCTCCCAGTTCGCAATACAGCCATCCTGGCCAATGACAGCGATGTCAATGCTGGGGAAATCCAGCAGCGTCTAAGGATACTCAACAGCAAGGTGATCTCGGCCAGCCTGGGCAAGGGGCGACACATACAGCTCTCCCAGCCCATAACCCTGACTTTAAAGCATTTAAAAACAGAGAATGTGACGAATCCCACCTGCGTGTTTTGGAACTACATAGACCAGTAAGTTTATTACACATCCATCTTAATCTTAATCTAAACCAATTTAAATCCCTTTAGTGCCTGGTCTGCCAACGGCTGCAGCTTGGAGTCCACAAACCGCACGCACAGCGTTTGTAGCTGCAACCACCTGACCAACTTTGCCATCCTCATGGACGTGGTGGACGAGCACCAGCACTCGCTGTTCACCATGTTTGATGGCAACATGCGCATCTTCATCTACATTAGCATTGCCATCTGCGTAGTCTTCATTGTGATTGCCCTGCTCACGCTGAAGCTCTTCAACGGGGTCTTTGTGAAGGTAAGAAACGCCACTAGCCCGCTGCCCCATCAGCGGGCGGGGAGCAGGCGCCAGCAGAACAATATCAGGGATCAGACCCACGAGTCCCTCACCCTGACCACGCCCAGCAGCCAGACCAATGCCTCGGGCCCGAGTCACGGTAACACGAACTTTATCCAGCACAATTCCATACGCAACTCGCATCGCAACAATCTCAACTACAACGTCCAGCAGCAGCAGCAGCAGCAACAGCAGCAGCAGCAGCAAGTTGTGGCCGCCGCTGCGGCTGCCGTGGTGCTTTCGAATCAGCCGCAGCGCCACATGCAGCATGCCATGAACAACCTGAATCTGAATCTGCATCAGCATGGCCAGCAGACGGCAGCGGCAGCAGCTGCTGCGGCCTCAATTGCAGCTGCCCTGCAGCAACATGCCGTGCAGGCGACCAGCAACAACCTCAACATCAGTCACAACTACCTGCAGGCCAGGCAGCAGCAGCAGCAGCAACAGCAGCAGCAACTTGGCCAGCAGCAGCAGCTTAACCTGGACAACAGCACGAACAACATCATCATGCAGGCCAACATGGATGACTTACAGTATAAGTGGTGGTGGTGGTGAAATAACCGAAAGGCAAACACGAATTCTAGGCTAGGCTAGGCTCTCCCCATAGATTTATGTATTTATGATCCAGAGACTCATGTGATATAATGCTTAAGTAACTCGAATTGTAACTCTCTTTGATAGGATTCAAACATAAGACTCAAAAGCTGTCAGGGTTAGCGACTGAATCTCCAATCAGAGATAGTTTAGCGCAACCCGGCTATAGCTTTCACTTCGAAGACTCTTCAGTTATATATATTTATGTATCTTGTAGTTATTTGTCATAGTCTAAGTTTAGCGCACTTTTTCTAATTAGAAATCATCGTTGTTCTGGCATGTTTAACTTAATTTTTGAGAAACCCTAACCCCCTTTCTTTATGTGCATTCATTGTTTAACAATTTTAACATACGTACATTTGATTTAGAAACACCTCTGATTTTCTTTTGTATTTAATTAATTATAATAAAATCTTCGAATGTTGCTAACCATGTCCTGTAAATAATGTGCATTTTGTGTTTGTTCATTTCATTTGTATATACATTTATTCTTTCATTACGTTTGTGCTTGTTTCGTGTCTTGTTTATTGTTCTTAGTTAATGCGTATAATATTCGTTACTATATTACTCGTATTTACTTAGTTTTTCGGACTTTTTTCACCACCACACCCACCAAAATTATTGTAAATCAAAATCTACATTAAGTTTGCTTACCAGAAATTTAAAACTATCTTTGGAAAGAGCTGCTTTCCTTTCGGATTCCTTACTGCTGGTTGTTCTGCTCCTGCTCACTAAAGCTAAATTTATTCTGAAACTCTGAAACTTATCCCAACTCTCTCTCTGCCTCTACCTCTACCTTTATCCAGTCTGCCCGCACCTCGATCTATACCAGCATTTACCTCTGCCTGCTGGCCATCGAGCTGCTCTTTCTGCTGGGCATTGAACAGACCGAAACAAGCACATTCTGCGGTTTCATAACCGTTTTCCTTCACTGTGCCATACTATCCGGCACCGCCTGGTTCTGCTACGAAGGTAAGGTGTCCCTCTGGATCTAGATTTAGCCAAATTGCAGCTCTTATTTCTTCCCCCCGCTCAGCCTTCCACTCGTACTCCATCTTGACCTCGGATGAGCTGCTGCTTGAGGTGGATCAAACTCCGAAGGTCAACTGCTATTACCTCTTTTCCTACGGACTCTCGCTGACTGTGGTGGCCATATCGGTGGTGATCAATCCTAGCACCTATACCCAGAGCGATTATTGCGTGCTCATGGAAGCGAATGCCCTGTTTTATGCCACCTTTGTGGCTCCGGTGCTCATCTTCTTTGTGGTAAGTCCTGGAGATTGTTTTAGGTTAAAGTAAAACTATATATTTATACTTTCCTTTAGGCTGCCCTTGGCTATACCTTCCTGTCCTGGATCATCATGTGCCGCAAGAGTCGCACGGGTCTGAAGACCAAGGAGCACACGCGCCTGGCCAGCGTTCGGTAAGTCTACTTGGTATTATCCTTCTTAAACTGTCCCGCTCATCTTAAACCTTCCCCTTCCTGTAGCTTCGACATCCGCTGCTCCTTTGTCTTCCTGCTGCTCCTCAGCGCCGTCTGGTGCTCAGCCTATTTCTATTTAAGAGGCGCCAAAATGGACGAGGACACGGCCGATGTGCATGGCTACTGCTTCATCTGCTTCAACACCCTGCTGGGCCTCTACATCTTCGTGTTTCACTGCATCCAGAACGAGAAGATCCGGCGCGAGTATCGCAAGTATGTGAGGCAGCACGCCTGGCTGCCCAAGTGCCTGCGCTGCTCCAAGACCTCCATTTCATCGGGCATAGTAACTGGCGCCGGACCAACTGCCGGTACCCTCTGCAGCGTCTCCACCTCCAAGAAGCCCAAGCTTCCCATGGGAGCGAGTGAGGAGGGGCATGATGAGCAGATACCGGCGGCACCCGCCACCGAGGACATCATTATAGGAGCCAGCTCCGACTCCGAACTGAACGAGGCCCAGCAGAGGAGGACGCTGAAGAGCGGTCTGATGACGGGCACCCTGCAGGCACCCTCGGCTCAGCCACTGGGCAATCAGGTGGTGCTTGAAAGGGGCAGCACCCTGCGCTCCACCGGACACGCTTCGCCCACCAGCTCGGCGGGGTCCACGCACCACATCTTTGCCCACAAGCAGCAGCCTTTGGGGGAGTCCTACTACCACCAGCCGGACTACTACAGCCTGAAGCAGCCTCCAAGTGGAGCGGCGGCTTTGAAGGCCCAGCGGGAGTACTACAACAATGCCGGAGCTTCCGCCTCGTCGCCGCAGCAGGCGCACGAGGTGTTCTACTGGACGCAGAAGCCCAACAGCCAGCATGGCAAGAAGAAGCGGGGTGCAGGAGGAGGAGTTCCTGCCTCCCCCAGCGGCTCCCTGCACAGCCGCAATGCCGCCGTCTCCCAGGTGTTCTATCCCTCGTACAAAAAGACCAAGCCCGGCCAGCTCTCCGGCTATCCGCACTACGCGGAGGCCCTGGACCCGCCACAGACCACCACTGGCAACGCGGCTGCCTACTACCAGCAGCAGCAGCAGCAACAGTTGCGTCGCCAGCAGCAGCAGCAACAGCAGCAGCAACTGTCCTCGGACGAGGAGCAGAGCGAGCAGCATGCCCACCTGTTGCACCTGCAGAACCAGCAGCAGCAGCTGCAGCGACGCACTGGCAGCCAGCAGCAGCTACCGGCTCCGCCGCCGCACATGGCGCAGTACCAGCTGGAGTTCATGCAGCGCCAGCTTAGAAATAAGCATTCCAACTGTGATCTGGGCATGAGCGATGCCTACTACAACCAGGGCAGCGTCAGCGGCGCCGATGCCGGGCCGGTGTACGAGGAGATCCTCTCCAACCGCAACTCGGATGCGCAGCACTACGAGGTCGGCGACTTCGATGTGGACGAGGTGTACAACAACAGCGTGGGCACCGGCGTCTTCAACAACATGCGAGCGGCGGTGGCCGCCGGCGGGAGTCGCTACGGTGGCGGCAGCCTCAGCGGCGGCAGTGTCTCGTCCAGGAGCCAGCAGCAGCAGCAACAGTTGCAGAAGCAGCTGCAGCAGCAGCAGCAACAACAGTCGCTGGCCCAGCAACGAGCGGGTCGTCGCTGCACGGCGGACGATGATGATGATGACGAGGAGGATGAGGATGAGGAGGAGGATGAGGAGGCTACTGCGGCGGAGCAGTTGCACGGCAGATACTGTGATGATGAGGAGGAGGAGGAGGAGAGCGACTTGGAGGACGATCCTCATGGCTTGCCGCCCCAGAGCGTGGAACGGATGGAGCGCCTGATGGCGATACAGGACGAGGAGTTCAAGCGGCGGTTTCAGTGAGTATATCTTTATCTCTTTTTCTTAGAGGCTGAAATTAATTTGGTTTATCCCTTTCAGAAGTGAACAGCGCAAGCGTGGAGCGCCCATTGATTATGGGGCCCTGCCACCGGGCTCAGCGCCACACCCCGAGCACAATGGTGCGGTTTTTGGGGTTAGCGGCGGCGTTGGTGAGGGCTCCCTGCGTGGCGCGTTCCGGCAGCAGCAGCAACAACAGCTTAATGCCAAGTCGCCAGGCGCCCGCCTGGCGGTGAATGAGCTATTCGGTCACGGCAATGCCGGACCCCCGCTGCCGCCGGCCAATCAGACGCCCGCGCAGAAGCGTCAGCAGCTACAGAAACTGTCACCGCAGTCCACCACATCATCGTCGTCGCATACATCACACAGCACCCCGAATCCGCATCCCCTGTCCCATCCCCATCCGCATCCGCATCCGCTTGTGCATCCCCCGCACCATCAGCAGCGCCACTTGTCGGCCATGCTGGACGAGAACAACACGGTCCGTTGCTATCTGGAGCCACTGGCCAAGTGAGGATCAGAGCAGAACAGTCTTAGGCAAAAATTGTAGCTTAGGGTCCCTAGCTATATCTATACCTAGTATTAGTCGTTAGTCGAAATATGGAGCATTGCTCCCATGCTATACGTGCAGTGATTCGAGAATCCCAAAACTTTATGAATGTATATGTAATAACTCAGACCTAGACACGGACACCGAGGAAGGAGCTGAGGAAGCTAAATGTGGCTCCCTTCCTCGTCTTGCATGCATTATTTTATATCGATATTAAATATAAATGTATGTACCATATATATATGTATAATGTGTATTGTAATACATGTCACCACATGCCATTTTTAAATACTTAAATAATAATTTAAACCGGAAGCAAAAGTCGAGTGTATGTGTATAAGAAGGAGAGATATATATAGGGAATGCAGGCGAATTATGTTTTATGTATTTTGTAAGGAATCAATTGTTTTTGATTTTCGCTGATTACGCTCGTAAGATATGTATGTAAACCCAGGCTTAAGACTTGTTTCATGTTTCATCAAAAAAAACCAAAAGTATACCAGAAGGAGATAACCTTTTTTGTTTTGATACTTTTTGTAATTAATTTTGCTATCCAACTGCCGATCTGAACCAAAAATATTCCTTCCAACTGAACTATGAGGGAGTTATGCTTGTTTCTTGTGTTTTTGTAAGCGAACCAGCGCGAAGCATTTCAAGTGTACATTTTCATCAATATATTGATGCTTTAAGCACACATATAGGGGCATTTATTTATATTTTTTGTGGAAGATACTGAATGCTTTATTATTTATAACGAATATAAAAAGAAAGATTAAATAAACTTAAATGCTATGTAAATGTCTTGGAAATTGCATTGCAGGCACCAACCGATAGAAAAGAAATACCTATATAGCAAAGAAAGATTTCAACCGAACCTCACTTGTTAACTAGGAACTAACTGTAAACTCTTAAAGCTAACCACGCCACACTCAACTGTACCCCCTAACCCCTGAATGGCATTCTCTCTAGAATTTCACGCGCATGTGTACAAAAAAACCAAATAAAAAGAATAAAGTGCAAAGCCAGAATATATACTATATGTCGTACATACAGTCCGAAATCCGATCGATCACCCAGCAAGTTCAACTTGCCCGACTAACCAGCAGCAGCAGAAATCGATAAAGCACCCCCCAAAGGATATAGTTAGTAATTAAGCACCAGCAGCATAAAACTAAACACACACAAATTAGTGTAAAAACGATGGACGGGAATACGAAAGGAATACGGAATAGCAGATATTGAATGTATAGTGTTGCGCCTCCTAGTACTTTACTTATATTAAACCAGATATATCAGATACGAGCGTATATATGTGAATGTATATTGACGATGCAAGCCAGCCGCCACACAGCAATCCCCATCCTCCCCTCCAGATTGGATCCGCTTAAAGAGATCCAACTCTATAAATTCTGACAACAACACAACACTCAACACTTTATGGAAAAGCCCGATGAAAATGTTAATGTACACAGTTTTTTCTATTTAAGACAAAATACAAGAAATGGATTGCATTTTAATGTAAATGGAAAGAGAGAGTTTTAATGGGATCGGGATATTTACAGTTGAAGTCTTTAATTCATTATCTATAATACGCATTTCAGGTTTCCCTGATCTCTAGTGGCCAATACTCTATCTCTAGTATTGTCCTTACAAGCCATAGATATTTTTATTATACATTATACACTTGTTCTTGGAGTATACGCGGGCCTTGAAGTATTAGTGGGCCTTGGGGTAGTCGTGGTTCTAAGGGGAGTTATGGCCTCCTCCGGGATCATGAGCGACACCTTCAGTATAGAGTCGATATGGCTGAGGACGTCCGTGAAAACGCTGGCCATCTCGCACTCTTTGTTCGTAAAGCTGGCGATCCCGATCTGGACAAAGCGCCATGTGCTCTGAAACTGAACCCAGGCGCCCACTGGACCGCCTGAGTCTATGTTGCACAGGTTCCTATCCCAGTTCCCGGCACAGAACTGTTTGCCTGACAAGGTTCCTGTAAAAGAAATAAGTTCGTTGCACACTTCCGGCTCCTTTCGGCGAATGTCCACAGTCAAGAGTTTATCGCTGTTTGATCCTCTCTGACTGATTCCCCAACCGGTACCGGTGAGCACCTCGATACTGTCGATTCTCTGCCTCCACGCAGTGTACCAAACAATGCAGATGGGCCTGATGTGGTCTGTGATGGGGATAGGCATTTATGCAATTTTTGGCATTAATTTATCTCTATTTTCTTTGACTCACCTTTGTAGACCACAAAGGAGGCCAGTCGCAGAATAGCTATGTCGTTGGCCCTCGTTATCGGATCATATAATCGGTGCATAAAACCCGTGCTTACTCGGTGCTCCTCTCGAAAGCTGCAGATTCCACCGCGGCATTTCACGGATCTCTCTCCCAGACGAACCATACTAAAATTAAGGATAATTAAATACTTATTTCCGTTTGAAGTTTACTTACAGAAAAGTGTTGGGAAGAAAGCAATGGGCAGCGGTCAGGACGAGGTCTGGAAGATGTGGGGTCGGTCATTAACTTCCTGTTGACTTTGTCTATTTCAAAATACGAACAGTGGGAGATCAGAGTACCGCTGCATATAAAGCGCCCATCTTCTGTGTGCAGGAATGCCATCCATGGGAACATATCTTCAACTGTGCCATCGAAACGTGCTCGTATTCCACACTGCGGATCAAGGAACTGGGTGGATCCCGGCATCGGGAGCAAGAGCAGGAACAACAGCAGACAGGGGAATCCAACTGTGGCAGACTTCATGACGCGAATGATACCCGGATTCGTTGAAATTGTCAAATTTATTTATAAATCTTTTCTCGATTCCAAGAAAGACTTTAAGACAATTTTTTCCTTGGAATATTAATTTAGAATTATTAAACGTTTGAACTTTTAGTGATAATTCTTAAGAATTTATGGCTTATCTTAGAAATTTTGTAGCTATAGCTCCGTACTCAGACACACGAAAAGTGTTTCTAAGCAGTGCGATAGAGCGAGAGGGTGAGTATTGACCTCTCGTTTTGGCTCAATGCTTATAGCCTGAATAAATTTAGTTTGTTGCTGACTGGAGATCTTAGTAGGCTGATTCAGCCCAAAGACATCAATTTTTTATTTTTGACACATTCTTCCAGAAAAATTCCACGAAATTAAAACAAACTTAAAATTTGTTAATTAAACAATATAATAGGTAGAATATTTAAGTGTGTTAATCCGTATGTAAGACTTAATGGTGCAATTGTATTTTATTTCTTTCATTATTCCTTTTTAATTAAATCGAAAGCGATTTCTAATAGAATTAAGCTCAATTCCAAGAATAATTAAGCTTACTAAAAGTTTTAATTTTCAATGGAATTTATTTAATTTGGCTTAGAGATAAGACCAAGAATATTTAATAAGTTCCTTTTTTTAAATCATTGCTAGCTCAAAGAGCAATAAATAGTCTATAAGCATCTGATAATTTTTAAGCTCAAGGACATTCCGGCGGCTTGAGATTTCGATTTTCTGCACAAAATCGTAGGTCTTGGTATTTTAGCGCAACAGGCATATGGCCACACTAATGCATTAGTAACTACAATTTTTTTTCCATCGTCAAAACAAATGTTTGTTTCGATTAGTTGATCAAAATGACTGATTTCCAGTGGCCCTGGGAATACACCTTCCCACCCTTCTTTACGTGAGTAACCACTGACGCAAGCTTGCCGGGCACCTGGCTAATCCTCGCCTTAGTTTACAGCCCCACGAAGAAACCCGACAGCGCCAGCTGAAGGTCTGGACGGATCTCTTTCTCAAATACCTCAAGCACACGAACAGGTATTCGCTCAGCATCAACGACCAGAGCTCGCCACTGTTCCACAACGAATCCCTCAACCGCCGCCTGTCGCCGGAGTTCGCCCTGGCGATCCTGGGGGAGCTGGAGCGGAGTGGCCACGCCAATCCTCTGGACAAGCGACGCCAGGAGTGGCAGGTGTACTGGCACACCCTCGAGGAGTATGGGAACATGGTCTACGACTGGGTGCAGGAGACAGGCCAGACGAACAACATATGCACTCTGTATGAGATTGCATCCGGGGAGAACACCAGCCAGCTGGATTTCCATGGCGTGGATGAGGCAGTGCTGCTGAGTGCCCTGCGGCTGCTGGAGGAGAAGGGCCGTTGTGAGCTGATCGAGATGGACGGCAGCCATGGCGTCAAGTTCTTCTAATTGTTTGTCCACACACTTGTATTTGTTAACTCTGTTTTTTGTCCATCACTGCGAATTATGCTTCGGTATATTATTAAAACACTTTATATTGCTTGTAAAATGCGTTTCAAATTATCATTGATAAATATTATTTTAGTTTCAAAAGATCTGGACAT
>VNKF01002317.1:0-30843 GCA_008044355.1 Drosophila lacteicornis
GGTTTGAGCGCATGCAAAAGTGTGTAAATCTTGATGGAGAATATTTTGAAAAACAATAAAACTATTTTCCTTAATAAATATTCGTATTTTCATTATTAGGCCAGAAATATATGTAGCAGCCCACGTAGAGCCGTTTAAAAAGAAGTTTGCTGGCATTGTTGCTGAGATGGATTTGAGTGAAGATCAAGTTTATAATGCAGACGAATCTGCCGCTTTCTGGAGAGTGTTGCCTGGTAACACATGGGTGCATCCGAATGAAAAATCAGCCCCAGGAAGAAAAATTTCTAAAGATCGTGTGACATTTATGCCATGCTCAAATGCTGCCGGAACACATAAACTTCCTCTTTTGGTTATTGGCAAATCTGCAAATCCAAGAGCCTTTAAAGGTTATAAAATTCCAGTGATATATAAAGCAACTAACAAGGGATGGATGTCTACGTCTCTTTTTGTCGACTGGTTCAAAAACCATTTTATTCCAGAAGTAAACAAATTTCTAACACAGGTTAACAGGCCACTTAAAGCATTATTGATATTAGACAATGCTCCTTCACATCCTAAAACGGATGAAATAAATTTTGATCCAAATTTTAAAGTTATGTTTTTACCACCAAATTGTACTGCAATATTACAGCCTATGGATCAAAATTTAATACAAAATGTAAAGGTTACTTACAGAAAGCAATTATTGCAACATATTTTATCAGAAAATGCTGATGACGTCGATGTGGTTAAAACTTTAAAAATGTTTAGCCTTAAAGATGCGGTTAATTTCTTGGATTTAGCATGGCAAAGCATTAGCAAAAAAAATATTCAAAAAAGCTGGTCTGCATTGTGGCCAAGAACTGCATCTTGTTGGGATGATGAAGATTTGATACCTCTTCAGAATCTGCGTAAAGAACTGCTGACTGATAGCATCGCTGATGGCATAAAATCCATTCAAAATTTGATTCTAGCTTTAAAATTCAGTAATGACCTAACTGAAAAAGATGTCAATGATTGGGCAACTGGTGAAAATGAATTTTCAATGGAGTTTTCGGATGACGAAATAATAGAACATGCTAAACAAAAAGAATCGCCAGTGCAGCTTACAGACTCTGAAGACGACATTGTGGAAATGGCTACTAAGACAAATATATCTACTGCAGATGCGAAGAAAGCATTTTCAGTTTGTATTCAGTGGGCTGAGGAGAAATATATTGAAATGCAGGATATTCTTTTGTTGAAGAGGATTGAGCAAAAAGGTCAAGTCATTCATCTAAACAAAGTTAGTCAACACAAAATAACTTCTATTTTCAAAAAAGCATAATATGTATATATTTCATATAATAATTAAATGTATTTTAATAAATCATATCACATATGTATGGATTTACTTCACTTAGATTGTTTTAAAAATTTTCACTACTATAGTCCGGACAACTCGATAATCCGGACTTGCCCAAAACTATATGTGTCCGGACTGTCGAAGTTGTACTGTATTATATCTATGAATTTAATTTTTTTTTCAGTTTGATGGTGTGTCTTTTTCCATTTCTTGTTTCTTTTCTTTAAAAAATAATGTTAAAAAAATCAGGTTTTTTCTTAGCTTTTTCTCGCTGGAATTCAGCTTTTTTTAGCGGTTTTATTTTGTTAATCCAGCTTTTTTTGGTCATACAAAAATGACATTACTCTGAGTAAATTCTCTTTCGAATGGTATTTTTTATTTGCTGCTTTTCTCAAATTAAGTTTAAAATAAGATTATAACGAAAGAGGGGGAGATGGATTTTATTCGGCGAGTATTGCACAAGCATGTTGCTGACTTCATTTTTCTGCATTTTGAGCAAAGTTTATCTTGATGACGCCTTTTCGCGAAAGTATCGTATGTGGCTTTTATTTCGAAATTGAGATTTTAATTAAAAAAATTAATGTATAATAAGAACGTACAAGTCCTTACAAGTGCCGAGGTGCAAGATATTGGCGGCAAAGTCACGGCCACCTCCACGGCGTCCGTGATGATCACCAAGCCCAGAGCGCTCCAAATGGTAAAAAGAAATAGGGAAAAAGGATAAACAAATAGAAAGGAATACATAGAAATGATTCCACTGACACTTGGCTATGAGCGGCCGCCGGGTCAAAGATCATGTCAGGTCCGACGTTATCAATCTCGCTGGCGGATTCACAGCTTGTCCTTGAAGGGCTCTTCCAGGCGGTCCCGTAACATCAGGCCGCTTCTCCCGGCGGCCCTCCATGTGTTCGCGGGACTGCAACTTGAGCATGCGCACCACCTGTTGATCTTCACGGGGGCGTTGTAGGCCAGCAGCAAGCGCACGGCATGCTTCCTGCCCAGAATCACGGCCAAGTGGAGCGGTGTGTTTCCGTGCTTGTCCTTCCGCCCCACATCGTCCTGTGCCGTACTCATTAGCAGGCGCCGTTACAGCGACTTGATGTCGTCCTCGAACGGTCTCGTTCATTGTGACCAAGGGAGGTGCCGCAGCTGCTGTGGGTGGTGGTGCTATCGCTGGCCGCTCTGCAGGGGTATCACTGTCGCCACCTTCGCCTTGTCGTCCGAATCGTCACTGGACGTCGACTTAGCTTCAACCTCCGCCTGCTGCCACGACCCCATCGAGTCGTCCGGAATTAATTAATCTATATCAGCCAATCTGAGCCTTTGTTTACATTTCAGAACACTGCAAAAACGGAGCGAGTTCTCGCCAAAATACCAAATTATCGCAAGAGCGCCGTGGTATTTCCGGTTTATCGAGAAACGGTCAGCGGTTAAACCGCCAATGTGACCGTTTATCAGCTGTTTTGTTTACTGTACAATGCTGAATATTGTGGCACTGTGTTTCACAGCAGCCATGGCGGAAGGCGGGAATTTTCAAACCTGGATGTGTGAAATGATTTTATTTGTTACTTTTTTCAAGCTTGTTATTGAAACTCTGAAATTCCCCCAATGACTAGACACTTTCAAACTGCTTTCGATGGCAGCACTACAGTACGTTATGCGAAAAAAAATACATTTTTCAGCTGGATTTGAATATAAGATTAAAATGGTAATTTGTGATGTTTAAATTTATTTAGTACTTAAGCCTAGTACTAACATTTACGAAAATTGCTTACGGAATTCAGTGAGCGTATTATTATTTTTTTTTGGGCCTCTGATTTCCTAAAAGGCCAAGGTTGGTTGGCCGCAGGATTGGATACCGCAGTGGCCAGGTACATTTTATTCCCAACTATATTTTCCGCTGTTGTACACACAAGGTTTTTCGAAAAATTCTTTGGCATCTTGGCTTTATTTATGAATTTGTTTAGTTCGCGCCGGAAAAGTAACTCTCTCTCCAAATAACAATCGTATATGTATGTATGTATGTATATCTTCTAAAAATTCTATATTTTTCCCCTACAGGGGCAATGGAAAATAAAGTGATCTGTTGTGCCGATATGAAATTGATCAAGGTAAAAAAAATTACTTGTATTTCCAACTGTGCTTTGTAAACAAACTTTATAAAATGAAATGAATTGAAACGTCATTGATTATTAAGTAGTATTAAGTATTATTAATGTATTACGCCGTAAGGGAGTAAATAAATAAAAATCAAATAAAGCAGGCGCCAACGCCATCGCCGCCAACAAAATAATTTCCAATAAAAATGTCAATAAAAATACAATTAAATAACAATTTAAATAAATGGAATGATCTGGAAATTAATAGAAAAAAAACTTCTCTGTCTTTTAACGTATTTCAATTAATTTGGAGAGATATAGCTGTTTTTATGGTTTTAGAATTTCGGTTTAATTTTATTAAGATCGGACAACTTTATCATATAGTTGCCATAGAAGAGATCGGTATATTTATATGAAAATGTAAAAATCTAGATGTAAAATTTAAAATGTGTGTATTGTTATGAAAATTTCCATAATACGTTATACGTTATATTTAAATTTGACCAAAATGGATAGATTCCTAATTATCCAAGGGTATACAAACTTCGGCATACCGAAGTTGTTTTTTTTTTTTTTTATATGAAGTTTTCCGCTCACGGAATTTTTACGTCTATTTTACTACTAGGCCTTAGGACGTTAATCTTATTCAGCAAAGTGACACAGATGACACAAAGTGACACTATAAGCGTCGAATGCAGTTTATTATTCGTGATCAAAGTGGTTATTCTAAAATTTATTTTAGTGCTTTTATGTTGAAAGATGTTTTTAGTAAAATCTTTTTGCCTTCGAGGATTAGATGAAAATTATCGCCACTATATATATATTTTTACTATCAAAAGCTGATAGCTATATAATTATCAGAGGTTTCTTACCAAGACGGTAGGTGGCGCTTATAAACAACAACATATTGTCAGTTCCGTCAAACGGTCATTTTGAACCGAAAACTAAAATGTTCTTTATCATCTTATTTTTTGTGTATATTTATAAAGAAACTTCAAATCCAAATCATATTTTTATACCCGGTACCCAAAGGGTACAAGGGTATTATAAGTTAGTGCCAACCTAGAATGTACCATACATATATATGTAACAGGCAGAAAGAGCCATCTCCGACCCCATAAAGTATATATATTCTTGATCAGCATCCCCAGCCGATTTAGCCATGCCCGTCTGTCATTGTTGGTGAACAGATCTTAGAGACTTAAAGTGCTTCAGCCACCAAATTTGGTGACAGCATACTAATCCATTGCACGCAGATAAAGTTTGTTTTTAAATTTGGTCGCGGCCACTTCACAAACCTTAACTTAACCTGTCCCAGCAACATTTGTCTGTTTTTGAAATTGCTCAACATGTTTCTAGCGACATTTGTCTTCAATAATCAAAATTTTTATTTTTCAATGTTCATGGGCTATTTCATTTGACCCACAATGGTAAGGGTACCGTGTATCTCATAGTCGGTCACACTCGACTGTAGTTTTCTCACTTGATTTTTATTGCTCGCGATGCATTGTTTTCTACAAATAATTTCGGAAGAAGAAGTCTTCAAAGCTTGTCTTTTCTAATACAATTATTACTGGTAAAATTCATTGATCGTGCAAAAAAAGCCTTAAAATGTTATCCACTTTATGCCGTACAGCTTAAATTGATAAAGTTAGGTACACAGCAGCGCTAATAGTCAATTCACACTAGAGACCATCTACCATCTACCGTCGCACTATGGGGCCTCTAGAACAAACGGCGCACTGTGGCTCGTTTTCTCAAAACATGTTGCAAAATTAATAACTTTTGATCTATTGAAGGTTTCTACTTAATTTTTTGTATAATAATTTACAAATCTCCAAAAAAATTTAGGTAGTACGTTTTTTAGGTTACGCTCACCAAAAGAGGAGTAATTTATTCGGCAAACTAAAAATTTTGATTTTTTACTATAAAAATACAATTTTCATAGGAATCAATGAACTTAAAAATTCAAAATGATTAAACATATTTTTTTAAATACTCATTCTATAAATAAAAACAAATTTGCATAAAAAAAAAAATGGATAACAAAATGTTTTTTTTTTTGCAACTCGGGTACTTAAAGCAATACTTTTTGCTGCCTTGCCGTTTTCCATACTGGCCGACTACAAAGTGCCAGTTTGGTAATATGGTTTGATATGAACAATAATCAAAATCTCGAAATGCGCACAATTGTAGCAATGGTTTTTTTTTTGGTTTGTTAGTTGAATATCTCCACTAATTTTTAGTATTATCTAGAGCTCGGCGAAATATGGCTTTTTTTTTTATTTTCCACTAAAAATTGAAAATATGGAAAAAATACTTTTTTAAAAAAATCTAAAAAAAAATAGAAGTGCAAAAAATAATTAAATTTTTTTGTTAATTCAGGTTTAAAATTGGTTTCTTAAAAATGAAAAATATTTTTTTTTTCTTTGAGCTTAACTACTTTTTTAGAAAAATTATTTTAAATCTGTCGATTTTGCGAGTTTTTCTACCCTTTTGCAACTACACAAAAATTGTCAAACCTTGAGCAGCAACATAAATACTTAAACAATTTTGTAAATTATAAAATATTGGTTTTGAATAGCTTGATCAATTTCTAATTGAATGGTATCAAAAGATTTGCTAAATTCAACAACCGAAATTTTGCAACGAGTTTTCGGAAAATGAGCCACAGTGCGGCGTTGCAAAAATAAAAAATTTGATGTTCGCGTTCGATGTTTTGAATACCAAAATCTTTTCTTGAAAACTAGGTAATGGATCCTCTTTTTTTTTGTTTTAATAACACTAGTTTACACTCAAAATGCTCCAAGCCTGTTCATGCGAAATTCTGGTAGAGTTGAATCCCCAGATCAAGGAAATGGCTTTAATTTTTTTTTCTATGGATATGCTTTTTTTTTTAAGATTAGATAAAGATTTTTTGAAGATTAATGTTTCTAGAATATATTAGGCATAATACTGGCCTACTAACTATGTTTTCTGGCATCATATCGATACAAAGACCACCACCATAGTCATATTTCTAATTAGTTGGCAAAAGCTGTATGTATATAAAGGCGATAATTTAATTTTTATCTTACTTCAACTTAATTTTGTAAATTTTTGTTTATTTAACAACACGTAGCTTTTTTTTCATAGCTATATCCGACAGTTCATCACATCTAGCAAAGTTAACAGACCATATAAAGGCGTTGTCCAGCACTGTACCTTTAATCTAGTAGGCATCAGACCAAAAATTTGAACAAATTTCTCTTTTTTCTTAACTTTGAAAATCCTCGATAAATCTATTCTTCAACGGATTTCTGGAGTTGTAGGCCTGTTTGAAACTTTGGGCAATCAACTTTATAAAAAAACACGTTTAGATTTTCCAACGGATTTTTTTCGAGTTTTTAGGATGCTAGCAGCATGTTAATATTTGAGTTAACGGATTGAAATTTCCACTTTTTTCAAGTTTATCGAGCTATACGTGGCACACAAAGTACTTATCCAATATACATAAAGTGTTTTAAAATTGAAAGGTTAGTTCATTACCTGTAAAATAAAAGATTCGACGGGTAAATTGGCATTGGTAAATTGGTAAAAACGTATCCATAGAAAAAAAAAAAATTAAAGCCATTTCCGTGATCTAGGGATTCAACTCTACCAGAATTTCGCATCAACAGGATTGGAGCATTTTTTTTTTCATTTTGTAAACTGGTATAATGTACCTATTAGGTATAAAATAAAGAAAACATTTTACAGTTTGCTTCTTGTTTCTTCAGGTAATTAATTTTTTACTAACTGTCCATATTTTCACTATTGTTCAACATGTGATGGAAAATAACAAAATTGTACATTTGCCATATTTTTGTAAAAACAAACACCTCGAGGCAAAAAACGAAAAAAAGTCACGGTTCCAGAAGTTGTATTTCGTGCAGCCCTGGTGTAAAATATTTTGCTGTATTACCCAGAAATATTTTTCTGTATTACCCATATTTTGCTGTATTATTTCCGACTCATTAAAGTATATACATTCTTGATCAGCATCACCAGCCGAGTCGATTTAGCCATGTCCGTCTGTATGTAAACAGATCTCAAAAACTATAAGAGCTAGAGCCACCAAATTTGTTTTAAAATTTGGCCGCTCCATAAGCTTTAGGCGTAATAATCGATTCAAAGTAAATACATAAACTAAATAAATTGGATTGTGAGGACGTTTTCTGAAAATTTGAGTAAAATCGATAAACATGGAAATGATTGAAAAACAAAGTTTCTGTGCATGCTTTCTTCTTCTTAGGAGTTGATACCGCCAATGCATGTTGCTCAACACGTCTCTAGAAACATTTGTCTTTTTTGGGTGTTGCTCAAAATGTCATAGCAACATTTGTCGTTTTTGGATGTTGCTCAACATATTCCTTACATCATTTTGATTTTTCTTTTTTTTTTATTCATATGCTATTTAATTTCACACATAATGCTTTGGGTACCGGGTAGTTTTCCTACTTGTCTTAATGTGTACAGTATAATTTCTATCAATTTAGCGAAAAACACCAAGCCTTAGAAAAAAAATGTTCTTGGTAAAAATCGTTCTGAATTTGTTTAGGTGTATTTCCATTTAGTTTAGCATGCTATATACATTGTCGATTGTCACTAAGTTATAATACCCTTGTAAGTAAATTAGGTAAATTGGAATTTTGTTATCCGTTTTGTAAATCAATTAAAAATGATTTTGCTTGTTGTTCTTTGACTAAAAGTCTTATCTAGATTTAATAGAATAAAATTATCATTCATAATAAATATATGTGCATATTATACGGTACCAACATTTGAAAAACATAAACTTAATTAGTTTACGCTAGCCCTTTAATTTCTTTTTGGGGCTTCTCTCTATTCATTAGTACTAAAAATAAAAACGAAGGCAAATTTAGTAACACAAAAAGGTAACAGTGTGCATAGTAATCAAGTGACATTAATCTTTAATTAACCCTTTTTGCTATTTAATGCCTTTCTTTGTCGGTCTCACTGCCTTTGTCATATTTCTTTGGGCCGTTTCTTATTGTATTTGTTGGTGTTTGGCTGTTGTTGCTTTGGCAATATTTTTCAAGTTTCTTTTAACATACTTTTCTTCGCTTAAGCTACGACAAATATTTTGATAGATGAGCTTAAGCACTCACAGACGCCGTCGTTGATATTTGAAACTGGAAACGGCTTTGCTTTGAGTTTGCTTACAAGTGGCCGCTTCACCATCTTCCATTTCGCCTCCAGCTGCCGCGCTCCCGCAGATTTTTCACATTTTTCCCATGTTGCCCGCCACTTGCTCACCGCCTGGGCTGCGCCAGATCTTCTTTTGGGTGTTGTGTTTGCTCTTTGTGAGGCAGATGAAGTTTCGAGTGCAAGTTTTTAAGCGAGTTTTGGACGAGTGTTTTGCCTTAAAAATTTAAGAGGAATCGTAATCGTAAGGTGTTTTGGGAAAGTTCTTTTTGGAAATCCCGTGTTTAAGTGTGCAATTTCACGTAAGTGGAACGTTCCTTCCTTCTATTTTTTCGAAGGTAGGGAAGTGTACTATATGTGAATGGAAACATGTAGGTCCAAAATATAAAAACACCAAGCTTTATAATCCACATCATTAACTAGTTAAGATTAATATGTTATAAATAGCTTATAAGCAAAATACTTTATCTTAACATATATCCCGCTAGCAAGTGTTTATATCTATCTATATTTAAAATCTAGCTTTTTTAGCTGTTTTCCCGAAAACTTGCGGAAAACCCAAAAAGTGGTAGAACAAAAGTTTTTCAGCTCGAGCTTGTTTATTAATTATATAATTAATAAATTATATAATAATAAACAAGCTCGAGCTGAACGGAGTTTCGGATTTAGGTGTTGTAAGAAGCGTTTTTAAAAGGACTTTCATACCCATTTCTTTTAAACTAACTAACTTCTTGATCGCTTTTGCGATCAGAAAATCAGAAGCTGACTTTTAATATGTAGAGTCGCCTTGTGCACATTCTTGGTGCTCTTTGTCACTACGTGAAAGGCCGTCCACAGGGATTGTACCTTTTCCAATTCTTTGGTGAACTTTGAAAAAAGCTTTAGTGTCATTTATTTCTGTTCTCTTCGCATAAACTGGGGCAACTAAAGAAACTATAGAAAAAGCTAAACAAAAACTACACCAATGACAAAGAAATCTGGATAGAGAACGCAGAGTCAGTGGAACACGAGATAAGTTTTCAAGCCGGAAAATTACACAACTTACCCGAGGAACTTGCAAAAGAGACAGCGGAGAGCTTCTGGGGCCAGGGATCAAGCAGCAAAACTCGGCCTACGAATATTTACGATTATACGCAGGGCTCGCATACTGACAACATTGCGAAGGACTCGTACATATGCATGTATGTGTGCATGTATAATATGCATGCCCATATGTTTTATGCGCACATGTGTATGTAAGGGCGGAAGTGGAAGTGAAAATGGCACACGCAGTGTCCTCCAACTAAGTCTCCCTTTTTAGCCACTTGGATCGCTGCCAGCTTGTATCCCTGTGCGAGTGTGTGCCCTGTGCTGTGTTAGTGTGTGACGTCCAGAGGACAGTCCTGAGTCCTGCTGACACTTGAGTGGAGACAGACAACCACTTGACTGCTGACTTGCCACGAACAACAAAGAAAACAACAGCGAAGGGATGAGGCGCGACTGGGGAAAGAGCACCATAGATGCAGGAGTGGCGGTTAGTAGCGTGGTATTACTAGAAGGGAGGGTATGATATATGTACAGCTGCGGTTAAATTATTATTAGTTGGTTATAAGTTACTTCTTATATAAAGAAATTAACTGAATTGAGTTTTAAGTGTTATATTCAATTTGGATATATGAATGTATTATTATTTTTTTCTATTACATTTAATAATTATATTCATTTATATTTTTATTTGCATCTCTACGATATGTCAACTATATCTCTTGCTACCAAAGATCTTGAATTTCTTCTACTAGAGCAATATAAACGATCTGCCAAACTACTGACTTTATTATGATTTCAGCTTGCTGGAGCTAGGCTTCTTTCCAGCTTAGCCTCATTTGTTGCCAGATCCGGTGCGTTGTCATGAGGACATAAATGTGTGTAACTTGGACAATTATGACAATGAAAGGGGCGAAGAAAAGAGTTAAGGGAGTTAGACGAGACGATAAGAAGATAGTTTTAGGGGCTAAAAGATTTAGTGCATAAACATTTGTAATTTGCGGAGAACAGTGCCGAGGAATACAACAAGAAAAAGCTGCAGCCACAGCAAACGAAGAGCAGAACAGAATATAGTGGAATAAAACTTCCAAATAAAATCCAATGGTAAATATGATTAAAAGCCCAATGAATGGAACACTGAATTGAAAGCTCACATCTCCTCATTTTTCCGCCCGCTGTGCGAGGCTTCATGCCAGTAATTGCATGGGGATTTAAGTGCTCCGGTATTTTAGTTATATCGTGGCAACAAAGGCTTCTTTGGAAAATGTGGGAAAGGAAAATGGCAAAAATAAAGTAAACTAGACTTGGATCAAAGTGATTCGAGGCGATGAAGTAAAAGTACATAGGGCTTAATTGAAAGCTTGAGCCCAAGCTCAGCTCAGGTTCAGAGCAGGTTGCTTGCTCTGCTGGAATAGTAGTTTTAAGGGTTTAGGTTCTGTAAGTGGTTTTCGCACATGTTCTCGCTACCGAAAAGCACACGCCTTTTTCGTTTTATTCTTTAGTTTTGAGAATGAATAATAACAATGCGATAAATGTTTGGACTTTCAATTCTACAAGAACTGTTTTTTATTTTTAGCTTAGAAAATTCCGCACCGAACTATTTATACAATTTTTGAAGTCTTGATCCTCTCTTATAATTACCATATCGGGTACATTTCTAAACAAGACCATTTATTATTTATCCTACCTAGATTGACGCTTACCTCCTCCATGTATAGTAAATAAAAATAGGCTTTTTATGGTAGGTAGATATAAGTGGTGAGGCTGCCGACTTGGCTAAATACCTCCAATTAGAGATAAGATCCGTTTCGATCCACACCCTCTTCTGTTGTCGTCGACGCTGTTACTTAATACCACCGAGAAAGGATCGCAGTTACTGTCTGCTTTCCGACTTCCCCAAGTGATTCGAGCGCCCTAATCCGGTTGAGTGCTGGGCAGTAACACATCAGGTGCTCCGGTGTCTCCTGCTCGCCTGGTTCCTTGCAGCTTCAATGTGGATTGTATGGCAGTCCCATTTTATAGGAGTCTATTGCCCAGTGACCGGTGATGGCTGCCGTTATTCTTCTTATGTCGTTTTTGCTTTTTGAGATCAACTCTCCCGTTCTTCTCCTATCGTATTCTGGCCAGAATAGTTTCGATCTTCTGAGATCATTCTTTATTAATCACTCCCTGCTGGCTACCTCTTTAAAATGGTTATGAATTCCTGTCTGGACTAAGTTCAGAAAAACTAGAATGTTTGCTGTGCCAGCTCGACGGCTTTTTCATTTTCCGGTATGTTATTGTGTCTTGGTACCCAAGCTATTTGTACCCGATTGTGTTCCGCAAGTTTGTTTAGTGACTCCTTATATTTGGCAACTAGTGTCGAGGATAGCCTTGCTACTGCGAGAGATTTGATGGCCGCTTGGCTATCTCTTCCATTCTTCCCTTGTTGGGTATATTTTCTTATATGCATTTCCGAATCGCAGTTCGGTTATCATATAGTCTGTGTTCTCCGTTACCCGACGGTTCAGTCCGCCCAGGATCTTACAGTGCCCAGTGTGGTAATCCTTGGGCTGCTGTATCCTTGATGAAGTGCTCTATCGGTATTATGTTTAGAATGCCATTTAACGCTGCCGCAGTGCATGATCTGAATACTCCCGTGGCCTCTGCGCATGCCGCTCTTTGTATCCTTGTCCGTTTCTTTATGTTGTAGGCCTTAGCGCTGGCCACCATACCAGTGCTCCGTATATTAGTATGGGTCTAACAACCGCTGTGTAGAGCCATATTATTATTTTTGGGTCAATACCCCAGTTTTTTCCGAACATCTTTCTGCAAGAGTATATGTGGTCTAGTATATCTTGGGAGCTTCGTTTTTCTTGTAAAGAGCATAAGCTCAGTATTGCTAGGGTTAATGGCTAAACCGCAGGTTTTTGCACATTTGTGTAGTCTGTGAAGTTTCCCTGTCATTATTATTTCACTAATGACTTTGTGGTATGGTCCTGATTCGAGTAGAACTACGTCGTCTGCGTATGCTGCTACTTTTACTCCCTCGCTATTGAGTACTTTCAAAATGTCGTCCATATTTATTAGCCAGAGCAGTGGGGGCAGACCTCCTCTCTGAGATGTGCCCCTCTTCACAAATCTTGTGTGATGAGCGCCACTCAGTTCGGCTGTTATCCTTCTGCTCGTTAGCATGGCGCCGATCCATGCTGTGATGTTTCCTTCAACTTCTATCTTGTTGAGGGAGCTCAAGATGAAGTCTGCGCTTACATTGTTGAATGCTCCTCTATGTCCAAGAAGTTCATCGTGTAGTTTTTGAAAAGCAGGGCCTTTTCTATGTATCGCACCACTTCATGAAGTGCTGTCTCTGTCGATTCCCCTTTCCTGTAGGCGTGCTGTGCGTCCGAAAGGTTCCTTCCTTTTTTCTTTCTGATGTGGATATCCAGAGGTTATGCTGATCGGCCTATAATCCTTTGCTAGGATATGTCCTCGCCTCCCTGGTTTCCGTATAAAAACTACCCGTGCCTCCTTCCATGGAAGTGGTACGTGTGCCGTTCTGATGCATGCTTGAAATATTTCTAGCAGCCAGTTTCCAATACATGTTTTTGTCGTCTGAAGTATTGCCGGTATTATTCCATCCGGACCTGGGCTTTTGTATTTGTCGAATAAGTCAATCGCTCAGTGGATTCTTTCCATAGTGACGATTGCTTCGGTATGTTGTTGCAGGTTTGCTCTCTGGCCTACCGTTGTTATAGGTTGTTCTTTTTGGTTTCCTGGAAAGTGGGTTTCCAGCAGGACCTCCTGGACTTTTCCCCGGACGTGGTTTCTATGCCTTCTGGATTGTTAATTAGTGCGGGGCTATTTTTTCCTTTTGCTAATATCTTGCTCAGCCTGGTCGACTTTTTGATTCTTTCGAGTGCTTCGCAGTAATTGTTCCAAGACTTCTTGGCTGCGTATATCGCTTTTTTGTATACTTTTTGTTGTTTCCTGTACTAACACCAATCTTCGGTTCCGTAGCTTGTATTAAAGGTCTTCCGCACATTTTTCCTGAGCTCGCTTAGCTCTGTGCTCCACCATGGTGGGTATGTCTTCTTGGAGTACGCGAGTCTGCAGGACTCCTTGTATGCATTGTTTAAGATGTTTGTAAGGTCTTCGACTTTCTTATCGATTCCGTATTCAATCTTGATAAACCTTTGACTGTACAATCTTTTCATATTTATCCCAGTCTGTGTTGCGAGAGTTTCGTTTCGGTGCCGATTCGCATATCGGCATCGAGATTTCGAAAAATATCTACCTAAGGTCTGAAAAAGAGTGTTGTGTCGAAACCTCACATTTTTCTACTTTGTAGTTGTTAAATTCCATCTGGTGAGTTATGTTTAGGACCTCTTCCCAGGGTGTATTCCCCCTGTTACAGATAGTGACCTCACGACATATAATACTATCGAAAAGAGACTTACCTCTTTCGTTTGTTTCCATACTTTCCCACAGCGTGTGCTTGCGTTGATATCGTCTTAGTGGCCTCTGCCCACTGCATCAACTTGATGACCGGCTCAGGAGGTGCCGGCTTTTCGTGGACCATGTATCCTGAGGCGACTATAATGGCTGTCCCGTCCGCTGCTACAAATCTCGCCACTGCAAGATCAGAGTTGCTGAGGTTGGGATATAAAAGAGCGTTAAGGTTGTTTTTAATGATTGTACCCGCCCTTGACCTACCTGTCGAGTTTGTGTATAATATTGTGTATCCTGTCAATGCCATGCCAGAGATGTGCTCATCTCGGGTCCATTGCTCCTGTACTAGGCCGATGTCGATATCCTTCTCCCTTAGAAGGACTGCGAGATTAGCTGAATCGTGTGAGGTGCGCTACAGGTTTATCTGCACGACGGTCGGCTTTATTGGGGGGTCATCGATTACCAAGTCGTCCAACAGCTTATTGGTATCTTCGACTTCTTCTTCGAGGACATCGTCCATCGCAGATTGATGAGGAAGAAGAACGGCTGATTTGTTTTCGTCTCCAGTTCTGCCTTGAGGATGGCCCAGTCCTCCATGTGAACACCTGGGTTTTGTTCTCTCAGAGATTTGAGCACCCTTTCATGGTTAGTCTGCCCCTTAGGTAATTATATGCCAGCCCTGGGTCTTCTTGGGATCTTCCTGGCGGGGACGAGCTTAATGCTTATCCCTTCCCATGCGTTGCTAAGCTTGGCAACGCACTCCGCCGGGAAGTCCAGAAGACTGGCCCCTAACCATGTCTGAGGTGTCAAAGGAGGGTGTCGGACCAGTTGGCTCGGATAGCAATCTGTCTATCACCATCTCCACCAACTTGGTCTTGATCTTCTCCCATTTCTCCATCAGCAAGCGCCCGTCGTCGTTGAGCCCACCAGTGCCATAGCCAGGCTGTCTCTAGCCACCTCGCTGGACTTCTTAGCTGGCCTGACGAACGACGTATGTCTCGGGTTCCATTTGTCGTCCCTTGCCCTCTTCGGAGGGCGTGAGCGGTTGCACTTCGCATAAGGAAGCTGGAAACGCTTCCGGGAGCTCCTCAACAACTGTTTGGAAACGGGCCTTTTCTTCTTGGTCACGCGGGTGAGTCTTGCCCTCCTTTTCATTATTGGCAATCTTTACCAAAATGAATCGGGCCTTACTCGCCTGCGCTTTCTTCGGATGGTGGGTCATCGGCTCTGGCTTGCCGTCTTTCCCACTCACCTTGGCGCGGCTCGCCTTGGTCGAGATCGTAGGTGGTTGTGTCGTTTGGGGAGTTCTTGTTTTAGCATTCCCCGCTGAACTTGACGGAGCCATTGTCTCAACGTCTGAGCGCAGCAGCTCGTCTACGTCAAGTTCAGAGACAGAGTTAGATTAGATAGGGTTTTACCTCCCTTACGAGGCCGAAGCTGTTTTTTTCTTTGTATTCATGTGTGGGAGTCACGGAAAACTCCGCTCGCATTAGCCGTACCAAAGTACGTTACCAGGAGGCACAACGTGACCCTTTTCGAAGAGAGGGTGGTGTCTATCAAGCTGATATTCACCTACAAGTCGACTTTATGCACCAGTAAAGCTGATAAATGCTGATCTTGCCTTGGTCTGGAACCTCCATACCACCCAGGCTTTTTATGCCCTTGCAGGGTATTCTAATTTTGTCTAGAAGTTTGCCACGCAGTGAAGGAAGCATCTCCGACCTCATAAAGTATATATATTCTTGATCAGAATTACGATTTTAATTTCATTAAGATCGCCATAGAAGCGATCGGTTGATTTATACGAAAATATAAAATGTGTAGGTAAACGTTATAAAAATATAAAAATTTCGATATTTTTTCAATTTTACCAAAATGTATCGACTTTCAATGATCCAATTGCAGACTGCAAGGGTATACAAACTCGGCTTACCGAAGCAGCTTCCTTTCTTGTTTACCATATTTTGGGTTTGCGAGGGTAGTGTAACCCCTTAACGGGTCTTCTTTTTTAATTGTTAATTTGTTGTTAGTCTTTGTTTAACTCTTTTCCCACCCTCCAAACACATCTGAGAATAAGAGCAGACCAGAGCGCATAGCCATCGGCTATTTATG
This sequence comes from Drosophila lacteicornis, assembly GCA_008044355.1. NCBI lineage: Eukaryota > Metazoa > Arthropoda > Insecta > Diptera > Drosophilidae > Drosophila > Drosophila lacteicornis. Next base: position 16,174 of record VNKF01002317.1, read on the forward strand.
GTTAATGATGCCAAACTATTTGCTCATTTCGCTTTCGGTATTTTTTGTTTCATCTCCCTTTCTCATTTGGCAATTGTCTTTTACATACATGTACATTTTGCCCTTCATGCACCAACGCCTTGCTGCCAACAACACCAAATGGTTTAGCCCGAAGGCAGGCAACACTTAATTTTTTTCTGTGGTAGTTGTGCTGAGTGGGGTTGTCGGGGTTCCCTGCCCACGCCCGGGGCTATGCAACAGCTTGTGTTAATCACTTGCCCAAAAGGCCTTAATGAGCACCGCAACTACAACACAATCTCTTCGATTATTATATACCTTTTAAATACGACATGGTATCATAGGTGCACTTTAAGAAGAAGTAAGAAAGTTAGTCAAGTACTCGCTATCCTGTCGTCTCTGAGATGTGCAGTTTCAAATCGATAGACGGACATGGCTAAATAGACTAGGTTTGTGATGCTAATCAAGAATATATATACTTAATAGGGTCCGAAATTCGTCCGTTGTCGACACATACACTACGGATACCGGGTATAAAAACAAGATTCATTCTTGAGAAGTTGTGATAATGCTATTTAAGTTCATATTTCCCATTTCAATTTCTAATATATTTTGAATGGAGCGACCCTCACGTTACAAGGTATAAAACTGGAGAACTTCCCAACATTATCATTAAAAAAATCAATTTTTAATTATGTGCAGTGAAAATGTGTGAGCTTTAAAAAAGTGACAAAAGTTATATCATGCACGATGAACATATATACCATTTTACAGCATAAGTGAAAAATGTGTTAAGTGCATTAATATTAAATTTTATTTTCGCTGTAGCCGGGCGCAGACATATGCGGGACACGCACTGCCTTCCAAACATACATATACCAACGTACATACATATGTGGATAGACAAGCTTTTGCCTGGGGATTCCGCACTTTTTTATTATGAGAATCCAAGTAGCACCAACGAGAAGATGAACAACTGTTAAGGCTGGCGGATTAATGCGAAACGATTTACATGCGCAATCGGTAGAGGTCCAGAGGGGAAGAATCACTACACTTAAAAAGGGATATTCAGATATTTCAATTGCTACCAGTAAGTGCAGCAAATAACTTTGCCACAAATCAAGGCATCCCAAAAATAAATATTTACGATTCCTCTAAAATGTAAGAGCCAACTCAATAAATTAGATAGGAATTTTGTCACCATGAGAGGTAGTAATACAAGGTAATCTTATATGAAACATAATCCAATATGTATTATTAGCAACGAATTTATGTTGAAAACCAACAAAACATAAATTTTTTTCTACAAGTTCTTCGATCATTTTTATGACGGCTCATTAAAGAAAAATCCTGCAAATAATTGTTTAGCTCAAGAGCAAAAGGTATATATATATATAATCAGTTTGTGCGGCTGCTAAAAAGACTTAATATACATATGTATGTACCATATATATATTTTTGAGTATTTCATTTTTGCCATTAGCCTTTCCTTAGTGTACACACGTTCGGATGGGTCAGTTCTGGATTCTGTCATGTAGGACGAAGATGGTGGCAACAAGAAACAAAAACACTGCGAACGATGATGAAACATGCTACCAACATAGCAGGACTGTGGCCTCAGTCACTTATCTTTCTTTTCGTCTTTCTATTGAAATCATTTATTTTGGTATTACGCAATTCTTTCCACAGGGTTTCGAGGGACAATTGGATGTGAGCCATGGATAGTTCAGTGAGATAGGTTGTGGGGACTAGCACAATAATATGGTGGTAAATCCTTCATATCCTTTATATCTAAAAAGCAAAAAAAAACATTTTATATACCCTTGCAGTTATACAAATTAATAAATTGCATATAAAGATATAATATAAATACTTGGCAACTGTAATCAGAGTTAAAACAAAAATAAATAAAAGTCTAAGGTCATAAATAATGTCCATATCTCGAAGAAGACGAACTTATGTTGAAAACCAACAAAACATAAATTTTTTTCTACAAGTTCTTCGATAATTTTTTTGACGGCTCATTTCGACATATACTTGTATACTAGCTGAATATATATATTCTCGTGAAAATAACTAAAAAGCTGAGAGACTTCCTTGCTTAGAAACGGGCAGACGGACATGGCTAGATCGACTCGGCTGTTGATACTGATTAAGAATATATACTTTATAGGGTCGCATATGTCTCATTCACTGCTGTTGCAAACTTCTGACTAAAATTATAATACCGCCCGCAAGGGTATAAATATAAGGAATAAAAATTGGTTGGACTAGCGCGCATTCAAGGACAATATCATTGAACAGGACGTGAAATCTTTCTCTGAAATGTCTAATAGCTTGCGGTAATCAACACCTCGACAATAATCTCGGCCATTAACCAGAAAAAGCCACGCCGGAGCAAAAATCAACCTTTCTGTCAATGGATTGATGGTTGTTGCTATGTTTCTCTTTTACTCCGCTTTATATATGTAGCTTTAATGAAGTGCATAAAGCGGCGAAGGGTTTGTGGGTCGGATTGCCTGTTCGGGAGTGGTTTGTGCCAACCGCAAAGGGCAGGGCAACAAGCTCTACATAAGGGACAGCCAACAAAGTTAAAGCCATAAGCCAAAAGCGTGCTGCAGTTTTATTTTTGCTCCATTTTCAAATTCTGACATGGGAAACCCTCAATGAACGGGGGTGTGGGAGTGTAAGCTCAGATCCGACCACGGAAAGACTGCAACTAACTGATGTTGAACTTAACCTCAAACCTAATAAATAGCTTAATTAGTCCAGTGTGTGTGAGTGGGTTCCTGTGTTTCACCTTCGACCCTGACCATCAGGGAGCGCTGCCAACTGACCCATAGCTATATTACATATTTAAACGGTTGGTTCGCCTGGTTGGGCTGCCAGTGGTCCTGTTTCTGGGTAAGCACCTCTCATTCCGAGAGAATGAGAATGCTTTGACTGGCATTAATAAAATGTTCGTCAAGTTATCGTCTCGGCAAGAAATGTCGAAAATGCATTTTAATTACTCTTGTTACATACTATTAAGTTTGAGCGACCTAAGTTACTTTAATCAATACTTACTTTAATCTAAAAACAATTTATTTTTTCGTGGTGTTATGATGAGCACTAGGGTCAACTTAATAACCACGCACTAGCTAGAAATATGCGATCTTAAGTTACGTTAGGTTACCCTTTAAAGTATTACGTTCAAATGAAAACAATATTTTAATATTTAAGCTCGAATGTTCATATGCCACTTTGGCACTGCAACCTTTACCTGGATGGGAGTAGACTGAAGGAAGAGGTGATGTACCCTGGAGTAACCCTCGATCCCGTATTTGCTGAAAGGGGCAGATTGGTCGATTTTGTGGATTGGCAAGGTCGAAGCACGACAAAATGAACTGACCCTCTCGTTCAGGTAGCGGTCTGTCCGTTCAGATTAAACTTTGCCTCCTTAAAGCCGGGGTCCCATAACTGGGGCACCGCCTGTGAATTACAGGCATGCGTAAATAACGCTCGGAGAAGGATGCTGTTTTAAGATGCTGTTTTAAGACACGGTAACGGAGGCAATCTCTTGCATGTACCAAGATGGCTAGATATAATGGCTGACCGCTGGATCCACAGCGTCTCCACAGACGACACTCAGCCGATCTCTGAATTCACAGTCGAGATAGACCCGGGGCGACTTTTATAATTGGGGCGTTCCCTATACATCTAACTGACTAGCTGACTGAATTTATCAAATGAAAAAAATCTAATGGAAACAGCTTTCCCATACAAATTGAAAATTTCGATAAATTCAGTCAGTTAGCAACCCGGTGGCTGCTGTAAATATCGTCTAACTGACTGAAAATATATTTAGGTCAGTTGCGTTGACTCGAAACGTTGTTATAACTTGCTCTGATAACTTATATGCACTGTCTCCAGCGATTCATTGATGGTTAGCAAAAAAGACGGTATATAGAGGAGAATTTTAAAAAATTCGGCTGTCGTGAACGCTGCCTGGCCACCCAACCACCACGTGTCGAATCAATTTTCGATGGTGGCAAACAGCTTGGATTTTAATCCAATATCTTTGTTTATCGAAGTAGAACGCTTAAGGGTCTTTTGTTGGGTTCTCCGCCAGCGGAGTTTCGCTGCCATATGCAAAATGGTAATTTGTTCTAATATACATATTTTACATATGGGCATTTTCCGCCATCGCGAACACACGTTCGTACGCAGTCTGGCTGTAAAACTACTCTTAAAAATCTTAACGTCGTCCTTTAATGGGCCTCTTCAGTTTAGGGAACAAGAAAAAGTCACAGGGCCAGATCTGGGGAATACGGTGGCTGCGGCATCATTAGTGTGTTGTTTTTGGGAACAAAGTCGCGCACAACCAACGATGTGTGAGCAGGGACGTTATCGTGGTGCAAAAGCCAATTTTTGTTCTTCCACAAATCCGGGCGTTTCTGGCGGATTGCTTCGCGCAAATTGCGCATAACTTGCAGGTAATATTCCCTATTGACCGTTCTACCCTGTGGCAAGAACTCATGATGCACCACGCCCCTGCAATCGAAGAAAACTGTCAGCAAAACTTTCACATTCGACCGAACTTGAGGCGCTTTTTTCGGTCTTTGTTTGTGCGGCAGCTTCCATTGAGATGATTGAGCGTTGGTTTCCACGTCATAACCATAAACCCACGATTCGTCACCAGTTATGAACCTCTGGAGCAACTTTGGGTCTTCGCGGACAGAGTCCAACATGTCATTAGCAATGTTCATGCGATGTTTGCAATGTTTTTGGTCGCAATTGAGCAATTTTGGTACGAATTTGGCGGCGACGAATTTCGCGGCGTCTCATGCCCAAATCATTGATAAAAATCGAATGGCACGAGCCAATCGATATGTTTAGGTCCTCAGCAACTTCTCTAACGGTGATTCGACGATTGGCCAATACCATTTTCTACACTTCATTAATTTTTTCGTCTGTTGTTGAAGTGCTCGGGCGTCCGGCACGCTCTTCGTCGTTCACATCTTCTCGGCCTTCTGAGAACATTTTGTACCACCGATAAACGTTGCTTCGGTCCAAGGTAGCTTCTCCGTATGCCACAGTCAACATTCGGAATGCATCAGCGCACTTAATTTCGTTTTTCATACAAAATTTGATACAGGTTCTTTGATCCATTTTTTTGAATAGGTAAAAATCGAAGACGATCCAAAACACGTGCAAGCAAAGCAGCTGTCAACAATTAGGTGAACATTCAAAATGGCCGAGCTTGTCAGCATAAGTGAGTGACATGACTACCAACATAACGCCACAATATACGCAACCCACGAAAATTCAAAATTCGCGATACTTTTTGAACACACCTCGTATTAGATGTACGCTTGGTGCAAAAAGTAGCGTCGGTGGATTCATGGTGGATAATTGGCAAAAAACATGCCCTCGCGAACACACATAAAACGGAAGTGCTTCTCGGCTGCATATAAAGAAATGCAAAACTAATGTAGACCCCTCCTCCAAATTTAACAAAGTAGTTATTTTTTTCAATAATTCTAGGTGATCTCGCGAAAACACACTTTTTCCGTCATGCTTTTTATGCCCGGTACCCCCATAGGGTACAAGGGTATTATAAGTTAGTGCCAACCGAGAATGTATGTAACAAGCAGAAGGAGGCATCTCCCATAAAGTATATATATTCTTGATCAGCATCACCAGCTGTGTCGATTTAGTCATGTCCGTCTGTCCGTCTGTCCGTTCATGTGAAACAACAGATCTCAGAGACTATAAGAGCTAGAGTTACCAAATTTGGTGACAACATTGGAATCTGTTGCACGCAGATCAAGTTTGTTTTAAAATTTGGCCACGCCCACTTCCGTCCTCAAAAATCATAAAAAACGTAAAATAAGCTATTCTCGTTATTTTCGGGTTAAAGTTAATAGATACAATAAATGAATAACATAGAGCGGACGTTTCCTGAAAATTTCATTAAAATCGAATGATAAACATGGGAGATATTAGCAATAAGGTTAGAATTTTAACACACCGCCCTAAGGCACTGCTGTTGCAAGCTGTAGCCGACAGGAGGCGCATTCGAGCCTTGGCCGTGCGATATAATGGCGCCAATGTATGTATGTACAATTTTAATTTGCCTTTTAGTGTGAAGCGCATACGTTTAGGTACCGGGTATCTCACAGTCGAGCACAGTCGACTGTAGCTTTTATTTTGATTACGATTAATTGTCATAAAATTTGGTATTAGAACTTTTTGAGTTGAATGAGCTATCGTCTCTATCGTCACCTCTTTTAGAACTGTTTTTGTTTTATATGTTACTATAACGAGTTATTTAATTCTTGAAATTTGATTAAAGCTTTAAAAGGGTAAATGTCGGCAAACGGACAAACAAAAACCAATTTATAAATAATGTAAAAAAAAACGAATACACAGAATTTTCACTCTTGTTTTTAAATTTCATATGTACATTGAGCCTGGCGACTTCATTATATACATTTTCCACCTATTTTTTTGACCATTTGGCTCAATGAAATACAAAAGGGTGTGATCGAAAGGATAAAAGAGAAACGCTTAAATGTTGCATAAATTGTTGTTCTTTTTGACCTAGCGACCATTGCTATTATTGTTGCTGCTGGGCCGTTGCAACGCTTTGTCCACTTTATAATTATAGACGTCAGTCAGGCATTTAACCAGTATTCGTTATTGTTGTTGTTAGCGAACTAGAAGCAGCAGCGAAATTGTTGCCAGTCTCGTCGGTTTCAATTTGTGTGAAACTCACGTAGTAGCAACAGCACACATAAACGGACCAAACTAAAATTCACATACAGTCAAGCTTTTATTTTACGAACTTCAAGTGGTACATAGTCTTGTGGTAAAGAAATGGATTTCGAAAAATCCCCATTGATTTAAATATACAGATTAAAAATCTCGGTAATTTTCTATTAACGGAGCCCCTTCAAAAAAAAAAAACCATCGATATGGGTGCTTTGGGTATAAAAATTATGCTGGGGACGCTCTTAGTTTAGTCACAAACCATCTTTAAAGTTTAGCCTAATTCTCATACATTAATCGTTAATAGAAAATTACCAAAATCTCTTTTTTTGGAAAATGGTATTAACATATTATCCTGTATCTAGTGCACGCAGTAGTAACTGGGTTTATGCTAAGCCGAATTCATGCATTCAATTCACGCATAGGGATAAATCGAGTGAGCATTACAACCATTTCATATATTCGGAAACACACGAAAGATGAAAATGAATTCGGTGTCGATATATGAAATGATGTATCCTTACCAGCTGAACCAACTGGACTCTAATTGATAAACAGCTAACTGTACTAATTTTATAAGTCTCGATCTCATCTGTCAAAAGGAATGTATGAATCGTGTGTGTGCATAAACAGCGGATATTTTGATTTCACGTACATATTTAATAAATGCATTGCAATGCATTTATTCCATAGCAAAAACCCCGTAACTTATACCTATATATTTTTATGAATTGTAGGAATATAAAATAAAAAAATCGATTTGAAAATTGAGACACAAAAAGTGGTTATACCCTTTAGTAATACCTGTAAGGGTCCTCGTGAATTTCAATCCATACTTTTAAACATCTTCTTAGTTGAATTGGAATTATTACCTTAGTTTACGGACTTACATTATTTACTCACAATCACTGACGTTCAGGTATGTTTTGAGTTCCAACTACAAGCTATTATTGGTCATTTAATGTGTTTGGTCAAGTTGAGGAATTCCACTGTACGCGCACTCAAATGCCCTTAAACGTGAAAGCAAAACAGTTATTGCCGCCATGTCAGCCCCGTGGTTGTTATTGTTGTTGTTGTTGGACATGCGAAATAATTGCTTCATACATAATTATCGCGAGCCGCGACGCCTCTGTCGCCATCTCGCTTGCACTTATTTGCCCGCTTTGTGTTTTGGTTTTGCAGCTGTTTTCTGGTGTTGGTGTTACTGCTTGACATGTGTGTGTGCCCAGCAATTTTGTGGTCTGGCGCCTATTTTTCGTTCACCGCGCCAAAGTATGCAACACATTTCGGTATTTAGCTATGCCCCATTGTTAGCATTGTGGGAGAAAGAGAAAGACTGAGGACCGAGCGCCAGGACGGGGATAGGTGAAAAACAAAATTGCCAAATTAAAATGTATAAAGTAACAAGGGTATTTGAGTTAAGTGATACGAGTGCGATAATTCATATAAAACGAACATTAAGAGCAAAGTTTAAAACACTGGAAATTCCATTGCGTACTGTTATCTCACGATGTACTCCAAGCTTTAGTAACCCATTGTAAACAAAATTTCTTTCTTTTTGTGATTTTGGTCTTAACATTTTTGGAACCGGTTTCCTTACAGTTCCCGATCTGGTTCCTGCTCTTACCAATTTTTTTTATTTATGGTTCAGTGGTGAGCTGTCGTGTGTGTGTTGGAATGCGCTCAGCTGCCATAAAAGTGGCCTGCGTTTTTAATTAATAAAAGCAATCTGCAGATGTCTGGAAAGAAAAGCTATCTTCCAGCCACTATCATCAGCCAGATGCCAGATATTTACATAATCGTTTGTCTGTTGGCTTATCTCCATCTTTCACTTGGACCCACTGCTTCACTTTGTGTCTGCCAATCAAGTGGGGAGGAAGCTGAAAGGGGCCTGATGGGAAACTACAACTGCTCGAAAGCAGCAGAAGTTACAAATTCCCTTACCTTGGATTTCCTTCCAAGTCCCTGTGTGCAATACAGAAAATGCAAGTAGAATGGTAGAAGAACGGATCCGGGAAATCCAGGAGAAGGGGGGTAATGCAGGCAGAAAGAGCGGGCTTATCGACTTCGAAATCGAATCAAATCAAATCAATTTTCAAGCGCCGCTCGTAATGGAGAAATATGCCAACTTCCAACTTGGCAAAAACAAACTCGGCAAAATAGATGCAGGCCAGCTTTGCCTGCGTCTCCTTTCCTCCCGCCAGCTCGTACCTAGTTCACTCATAAATCTCAATTTTCACCAGCAAATGGCTGGCAAAAGTTTTCAGCTGCTTTCCTTTCCACCTGTTTTCCTTTTACCTAGGTTCCCCCGCTTTTTAAAGACCTTTCTTTTAAGGCGAACTAAAAGTGCTGGGAGAATTTTAAATCGTTCTTTTAGATTTTCATCCGCACAGCAATTACAAGAGGAATGCGAGGGATGGCGATGGTGCTCGGGCTGCCAAAACGTTCGCCTATTTTATCTTTATTTCGACCTAGTCTACTTTATCGTCGCACACCGCACTGCAAATATCTTTTGTTTTATTTTGTGGCAAGCGTTGCCATTTCCGCCATAAAACCGAATCCCTTTACTTCCCCTTTCAGATGCCCTCCTCCCCGCAGCAAAGCCATCGGACCCTGCCACCATAAAAAATTAACAAAAACATGGAGGGCAGGCAAGAGAAGTATTCTAAACGGCAAAAAAAAAATAAAAAAATCGCAGGAGGATGGCGAGGGAGCTGGAAAAAAGGGTAACATAAAGCTCTCTTGCCCACAAAAATCGTAAAAAATTAAAAGTATCTCACAGATACTCTCGTACGGAAACAACAGTTGCACATGACCGGACGGAGAGGCCGCTTTCACTTCTCGGCACAGTCTGTGCCATAAATATTGCTCTATGGTTTCGGTCATGCAACTAATTACATTTGCATAACTGTGCGGAGTCGTCCTCCTCCTTGTCCTCCTGTTTCGTTTCTGCCAAAGTGGGGCGTAAAAGTAAAAATACAAATATAAAAATAAAATTCCAGCCCTGGTTAGACAGATGGCAAAGCGAGCGTAAAGTTAATGAAAAGAAATCTAAATAAAGGAAAGACAATATGATGTATAACTGTTTATTGGAAAATAAAGGCACACATATGTAAAAACGTGTCAAAATGTATAATCGGAACATCACATTATGCATATTTGCGGACAGAAATAATTGCATATAGACATATAGACAAAAATACACCTTTTTATACCCTTGCAGGGTAATTTAATTTTAGTCAGAAGCTTGCAACGCAGTGTAGAAAGTATCTCCGGCCCCATAAAGTATGTGTACTCTTGATCAGCATCACCAGACGAGTCGGTCTAGCCATGTACTTCTGTGTGTCTGTCCATTTCTAATCTGATTAAAACTTCATGTATGGTCCTTTAATTTAAGTATTTTATTTAATTAATAGTTAATAAATCTGATTTTTCTGTATATGAAGATTAGGTTGACTATAGACCTCGAATTGGCGCAAATGACTAATATTGGAAATACAGGTCACGAAAAATCAGAACAAAGAATTCGAATAATGGAAAATCAACCCATCCCTAAAATATGCAATCAATAAGACATATGCTTAAAACCAAAGTTCACTGAAAGAGTGAAACAAACCTGCTGCATTTGTCTTCTGACAAATAACGATCTGTTTATCTGACAATTAATAGTCAACAAATCTGATTTCTGTATACTATACTTAATATACTTAATATCGGAAATACAGGTCACGAAAAATAAAGTATACAGTTTAAATTTCATCCAAATCGGATGCGAAACCCTTAGATTTTGGTTAATTATAATTGCCCAAATTATTATATGTACATATATACTAGTGAAAGAATGCATTCATGCTTTGTGGCCTCACACAGATTATTGTTTTGCAAATGTATACATATATTATATTATAATATCAAGCTTTTATCTTCCTTGTCCCCTTTCCTTCAGTATAGCTCGGGCGTTTCTCAATTTAATTCACTTAAGGCGTAAAGACAAAATTCCGTAATTAGTTATGTCTGACGTCGGCGGATCTTCATTTGGATGCTGTGGGTGCGCTAAGAGTGGTGGGGGCTTAAAACGCAGACGTTTAAAGCCAAAACCACACAATCAGCTAAATAGCAATCGTTGGACCGTCGTCCCTATTTGGCCAAGTGGTGAGGGATGGTGACGGGGTTGGAAAGGGAGGCGAAGGGCCACAGAAGGCGTCAAGTGACATCGACACCCGAATGCCAAACACCTGACAGCGACGTCGACAGCGACCGCGACGCGATGCCAACGTCAACTTCATTTTGCAGTTTAGTTGTTGAGAGAGGGAACCAGCGCTGGGGCAGGAAATGCGAGCAGGGAGTGTGTGGCAAATTAATTGACACTGTGCCAAAATGTTTGCCAATATTATTGGGAACGGAAACTGTTGGTTCAAGATCGCACGAGTTGAGTGAGCAAGTAATTAGGTTTGTCTGGACTGGCCAAAATGGCTTGTTTAGCTTTCACTACCAAACTTATTAAACTAGCCTGACTTGGACTCAGCAAATATACTAGATAACACAGGTCGACAAAAATCGAACTATTTCGCGCCAGCAAATAAAAGCCATTGATTCTGATAGAACTGAACCGGTACATTACTAGTCCAAAACTGAAGAGTTTTACCAATTTTGAGAAAATCGCGGCCAAATTGTCATGCACTGCTTTAATTGTCACTTTTCAAGTCTTATTAACTCCCAAACGTAGCCCAGAGCTGGTATTGGGCTTAAAAAAAGCGTTGGCCTATCTACTTCAATATTAAACAATAATATCCGATGGTTGACCTCTCGTTCTTTAGATATAATGTATTTTACAGTTTGAATTTTGTCACAAATTTTTGCTATGTTGTAGCCCTGATATTTGAAAATTTTTTTAGAGACTGCTTTGGGTTTGGAACACTGATGTTTTTTTCCAATTTTTCAGGAATTTATTGTTATTAAGTTTAATACTTTATGAATAAATTCAACTTTGTTATAATCAAAAATGTCCAGAGAATGTGTTGTCGGCCGATATACCTTTTGTTTTGTGTGATTAAATTATAATCCAAAACCGATGTTTCTAACCAAAGCCAAGACTCTCACCAGATTTGTTAGTTTCAGGCTTCCAACATAGCAAAAAGTTGTGACAAAACTAAGTTTGCAAAATGCATTATAACTAAAGAACAAGAGGTTCCCTATTGGATATTCCTGTTCAATATTGAAGTAGATAGGCCAACGCTTTTTTAAGCCTAATACCAGCTCTAGGCTACGTAAGGTTTGGGAGTTATTAAGCCTTGAAAAGTGTCAATTCAAGCAGTGCACGACACTTTGACCGCGATTTTCTCAAAATTGGTACGTAATATAAACTTTTCAGTTTCGGGCAAGTAAAGTACCGGTTCAGATCTATTAGAATCAATGACTTTTATTCGCCGGCATTTTTTTTGTCGACCAGTGTAATTGATTTGACTTGCCATAAAATGAAATTTGATAATATACAAGCCATATATTACGGTATTCGAGTGCCTTGACTATGAGATACTCTGCATTCAACATTTTAGAAATATTTTCTTTAAGATCTACAGATGCTATGTATAATTATATCTTGGTGTGTATTTCTACAATTAAAAAAGCAACTGTAAACATAAAAATATATATTAATACATGATTTACACAGGCGCTGCCCTGGGATGTCTATGTAGGTACATTTGTTCTTTGTCGGGGATCCTTCAAGTGTACGTTGCTTTACAAATTATGCCTTTTGACTTATCCTTATTTAAGTATTCGTATTAATAGACTAGTTTCAATACTCTTTAAGTTTAAATATATTTCCTTTTCCTCCTCTGGAATAGCATATGTTAAATATTGTTCTAATAATGAAAGTTCACTTCACTTATACGTTTTTTCAGAAAAACCACTAATACAGTAGTCCATAAGGCCGAAAAAAATGGTGACAAAAATGTGCGGCAAACGTCGTTTTTATCGATGGTCGTGCAGACCATGGCCAGAAAAACCGAGGGGCGCATTGGCTTTGAACTTTTCTCACGTGCACGTTCGCCTTTAATCCATTGACCAATAGACGCACCACGGCCAAATGCTATTCCCTTGATGCCTGGGCTCGACTGTCGGACCTGCCAGGATGCCTGGTTGCCAGAATGGTAGGATGCCAGGATCCAGGGATACTGGGATGCCGGGGCAGATATTAACATGCAACGGCTGCTGCAACTCAGCGCAGCTGACAAAATGCCCAGTTGGCTTATGGCTAGTCCGCCTCCCTGGTTTCCTGTAAGTGATCAATGTTTGTCTATGCTCTGTGGTGTGCCAGAGTCCTGGCCGGCCCAAAAAGTATGCAACGCGCCATGGCCATGGCCACTGGTCATTTGTCTGCTCCTGCTTCTGTTCCTGCCGTTTTTGGGTCCGCTCGCCTGCCCTGTAACAGCTCCCGCTCCCTCTCAATGGTCCAGTTGCAGAAATTGCCTTTGTAAACATGCATAAATTGTTGCATACTTTTGGGGTGGATGCGCTTCGAGTTCCTGACCACCCAGTTGCAGCCGCCGTCGCCGGCCATTGCTTAGCCTGTGATTATGTTTGTAGAGCCTGTTAGGATCCCGCCCACCGATATCCCCGCTCCAACTGCCCCGGTCGCTCGTTAAGTACCCAGTGACTTATTTCCCTTGTCCCTGTGAGGGTGTGATTGCGAATGTGGGTGTAAGTTTGAGCTCTCGGCTGGTGGGCCGCAAGTAGGCTTTAAAATCGACCAAGATGTGCAGTTCATTTGACTGCACATTAAATGCCTCTTGATATTGATATAAAGGTCTGTATCGCATAGAATCTAGATCTTGAAAACTGGCCCCCGCAGTTGTTAAGCTATTGAAATATAACATTTCAGGCTATCCATTTTCTTTTATTTTAAGTCATCACAAAAGTAATGTAGCAACACCATTCCACAGAAAAGGAAGGCCTTTCTTATACATGTAAGATATCAGTATAAAGCCTTTGTCTTTCTCTTCTATAGACTGACCGACATGATGTAGTAGGATCACCCTAATGTTAAGTGCCCTAATGTGTGAGTGAGCAGTACAGTCCCTTACTAAACAAAGTTATGTCCTTTCTTTCACTTCAGAAGTACTGTAGACAAAACAATAGTCTGTAAGAAAATTCTTTAATTTATGAGTCTGGATCAACGACATAGATTGCGCACATAGACTTGCTCTTGTTTCTCCTTCCACAATGGCTAGCTCAACTCGATTCTTTTAATATTATCATTTATTTTAATTATGGAAATACATTTTAAATTTCTTTAATATGCTTGCAATGCTTGCCGAAGTTAGCTTCTTTTCTGGTTTGGACTAAAATTGTAGTACCCTCAGCAGTTTTTGCTCCTGCATAAAAATAACTTTAACCAGTTACAGTGTTATAAACTAGTTAAAAAATTTTAAAATTTAATGAAGGGCTAAATTTTAATTTGCATTAAATTTAAAATATTATTAAACAGATATTTTGGTATCATTTTAAATTAAATTTCCAAAATTAAAGTTGGCTTTAAAATATGACTTAATGTTCATAAAAATTCAATGATCACTGTGGACGGCAGTCCACGTAGTGACGATGAGCACCGAGACTGTGGTGCGCAAGGAGACTACTATATACAGCCGTAGAATTGAAAATCTGCTACGATAGTCCGATCAGAACCATTTATATCTTGATCGAAAGGTATTGTAAACCTCTTTGAAACTGCATACTAAGATTTTTCAAAAACTGATAACTTTAGGAGAAATGAGAGTGAAAGTGCGAAATTGACAATTTTGAAAATTGGAGCAATTGGGGCCGGTTGAGCAAAAACCCCCAAATTTTTAAGGTTGTTGTGATCTAGCTTTAAATACGCGTCGAATGACACCTCGATCGTCCTGATCCGATACTCCGTTC